>CM046428.1:22058899-22258899 GCA_025506505.1 Flaveria sonorensis
AGCAAGTTTTCATCTCTGCAGGATTTGAAGTGGTAAAGACTGAGGACACAACCATGGACTCTAGTACCAGGAGTCCTAGTTCATATCCAAATCATCCTGATTCAGAGAAGAAGGTTGATAAAATATGCATCACTGCTGCACAACTTGAATCATACAGTTCCAAGAGCATGCCTTATCCCAAGAAGCATGTTGCATCATCTGAGAAGATGAAAAAAAGAAGTGGAGAGTGATCAAGCTCAGCCTCCCACTCAAAAAGATTCTCAAAAGTATGCTAACTGAATGCATCATGTGTGATAGTACTTCTCACTTTACCAAGGATTGCATCTACAATCCTAAAAGTACTATCCATATGAACAAGAAGAAAACTTTTGAGAAAAAGAAGAAGAAAACAACTTCGAAAGGAAAATCTTTTTCTTTCAGAAGCTCCAAGTGAAGAAGAAGATAAGTGAAAACTTACCTTCGAAAGAAATTTTGGTCTCGGAAGAAATTTTGGTCTTGGAAGAAAGGAATGCTTCCAAAGTACTGAAGTCTGCTACAGTAGATGCAAAAGCTTTCGAAGGTCCAGTCTCCAAAACTTTTGAAGTTATCAAAACTTTCTAAGTGTTGAAGGTCAAGTCTAGTCTTCCAAAGATGGTGTGGAAGATGAAGGAAGGCCATGTGACTGAAGGTTTTTCATTAACGACAGCAAATGATCCTCAGAACTTGCATATATGATCAATTACTATTGCATTATCTTCTATTCACTTTGACAAGCCCAAGACCAACGAGGCTTGGGTTTCCAAATGTAACTAACCATCTCTTTTTATGCAGGAACAACTAAAGACCAAAGGGAATGTATGGATCATTGACAGTGGCTGTTCCAGGCACATGACAGGCAATGGCACTTTGCTTCAAAACTTTGAGAAAACTGATTTAGGGCCAGTTTCTTTTGCAGGAGAATCTGGTGGTTACATTACTGGAAGGGGCGGGGTCACAAATGGTAAGCTCAACATTCAAAAGGTAAACTTTGTTAAGAAGCTTGAGTACAATCTTCTGAGTGTATCCTAATTTTGTGATCAAAGACACAACATGCTCTTTACCGAGCATGAGTGCATTGTTCTCAAGCCCGGGGTGGTCATTCCTCAAGAGTATATCTTGCTCAGAGCCCCCAAGAAAGGGAACATGTATAAGATGGATTAGCAAGAAACATCCACCTCAGGAGAAGTTTCTTGCTTTCTATCTAAGGCCAATAGTGATGAGTCTTTTCTTTTGGCATAAAAGAATGTGCCATGTAAACTTTAAGAACATGAATAAATTAATTAAAAATGATTTGGTAACTAGAATGCCAAAGAAAGAGTTTACAAGTGATGATTATCGTGTTGCATGCCTGAAAGGGAAGCAACACAAGGTATCTCACAAGCCAAAGAAAATGAACTCCATCACTACACCCCTGTACTTATTACATATGGATCTCTTTTGCCCCACCAGTATAATGAGTCTAGGAAGGACCTCTTATTGCTTGGTGATCATAGATGACTTCACAAGATGTACTTAAGTCTTCTTCCTTAGAACTAAGGATGAGACCCCTGAGATCTTAAAGAGTTTCATTCTGAAAATTCAGAATCAATGTGATCATAGGGTCAAGATCATAAGATGTGATCAAGGAACCGAATTTAAAAACCAAATCCTTGATGCATTTGTGATGAAAAGGGTATTTTAAGACAATACAATGCTCCCAGGACTCCTTAGCAAAATGATGTTCCTGAGAGGATAATCAAGACACTTATTGAAGCTGCAAGAACCATGTTGTATGAGTTTAAACTGCCCATCACCTTTTGGGTGGAGGCAACACTGCCTGCTATGTGCAGAATAGAGTTTTAGTAGTTAAGACTCATACTAAGACTGCTTATGAATTGTGGCACAAAAGGAGACCGTTCATTGGTTTCCTCAGATCATTTGGATGTCCTTGCACCATCTTGAATACTAAGGATCAATTAGCCAAATTTGATGAGAAATCATGATGGACATTTCTTTGGATACTCTTCCCAAGCTAAGGCTTATAGAGTATACAATCTCAGAACCAGAGTAGTTGAGGAGTCAGCCAATGTGACCTTCAATGAGCACACACCTCGTGTGAAAGGTTCTGGTCCTGATTGGCCGTTTGATCTTGATTTAGTTACCTAGTGTTTTAACAAATCTTGTGAGAATGTTTCAAGATCTATAGGTACCTTATCAACAGGAGATTCTGATCCAAGATTTGAGTTGAGAAGACCAAGTGTTCAAACTACTTCAGCTCTAGTGGTAACTAGCCAAGCACAACAATAACAAATTCTTCAGCTAATGCCTCTAAAGTGCTTTTAAATTCCAGCACAGAGGCATAGAACTCAGATGAAGGAATTTCCTGTAGGAGGAGATGGAGGTGGTGATAGTGATAAAAAATTTGTTGATGCTGATAACCACTCCATACAAGACAACATCAATAATGTAACACACTTATTGGATCAAGTTTCACTTGATAAGTTTATTGATGTGGTGGATAATTCTTAAGCACCAGATCTGAATTTCACCAATTTAGATCTATCCAAACAACTTGCTATGATTCCTCAACTAAGAATCCACAAGTCCCATCCCACCACAAACATCATTGGAGATATTGAGACTGGGGTGAGAACAAGAGGACAAACCCACGAAAAAAATGTTTGTCTTCACTCTTGTTTCTTGTCCCAGATAGAGCCTAAGAAGATTGAAGAGGCTTTGAAAGATGGAAGTTGGGTTGAAGCAATGCAAGAGGAGCTACTTAAATTCAAGAGACAGAAGGTTTGGAATCTATGTCCTCTTCCTCAAAGGAAGACTACCATAGGTACCAAGTGGGTATTTAAAAACAAAAAGGATGATAGAGGACTTGTTATCAAGAACATGGCAAGATTGGTTGTTCAAGGATACACATAAGAAGAAGGGATTGACTACACAGATTTTTTGCTCCTGTAGCAAGACTTAAAGCTGTTAGGATATTCTTGTCTTTTACTGCATCCAAGGATTTCAAGGTCTACCAACTTGATGTCAAGTGTGCCTTTTTATATGGGGTGATTGATGAGGAGGTGTATGTCAAACAACCACCTAGCTTTGCAGACCCAGATCATCCTGACTATGTCTGCAAGCTTGACAAAGCTCTCTATGGGCTGCATCAAGCTCCATGGAAGTGGTATGAGACATTATCACAGTATCTTTGTCAGCATGGATACAAGATGGGTACTATTGATGGAACACTCTTCATCAAAGGAATTGGAAATGACTTGATGTGGTTTAAGTTTATGTAGATGACATTATTTTTGGGTCAACTAATCCGAAGCTTTGTAAAGACTTTAAGAAGCTGATGAAGAATAGATTTGAAATGAGTGCCATGGGGGAACTCAATTTCTTTCTAGGAATTCAAATGAAGCAGGTTGACAATGGAATCTTCATAAACCAGTCAAAGTATGTCCAAGACATACTTACCAAATTTCATCTGACTAATTGCAAGGTTGCTAAGACACCAATAGCCAGAAACCACTCTCTAGGACCAGATCTTAAGGGGGAGTGTGTTGATGAACATCTATATAGGGCTATGATTGGGAATCTTATGTACCTCACAACCAGCAGGCCTGATATCATGTTTGCTACTTGTATTTGTGCAAGATATCCAGCCAACCCCAAGATGTCACACCTGGTTGCTGTCAAGAGAATTCTCCCATATCTCAAAGGTGCTCCCAAACTGGGACTTTGGTATCTAAAGAATTCTAACTTCAATCTGTATGCTTATACAGATAGTGACTATGGTGGCTGCAATATGACTGCAAAGTCTACATCTAGGGAATGCCAATTTCTTGGTGGATGGATAGTCTCATGGCAATACAAGAAACAATCCTGTGTATCTGCATCAACTGCTGAAGCTGAATACATTGTTGTTGTAAGCTACTGTGCTCAAGTGCTTTGGATTCAGAATCAGATGCTAGACTATGGATTCAACTTCAAGGAGACTCCCATCCATATAGACAACAATAGTGCTATGTCTATCACAGAGAGCCCTGTATAGCAGTCAAAGAAAAAGTACATCAATATCAGGTATCATTTGATTAGAGATAATTTTGAAAAGGGATTGATAAACTTGTCAAAGTTAACACAAATGAACAATATGCTGATTTGTTTACAAAAGCTTTTGATGAGCAAAGATTTAAGTATCTTGTATCAGCTATTAGGATGTTGAACTTTGAGTAGATTTTTCTAAACTAAGCTCATGATTATTTTTAATAATATGTGTCTTAAGTTGTCTATATCGTCACCATATAAGCCCAGTTTACCCTTAGGATTTTGAGAATTTTAGATACATTCTCCTTCGGAAGACATCAAGTTGTCTTCGGAAGAAAATTATATCTTCTAAACAAATAACTACTTCTGAGAAATTAACCTTCGAAAGAAATTTGAATATATCTTCTGAAGCTTATATTTGTCACCAAGTACTTATCTGTTTTGAAGGACCACTTTCTTTTGAAAGCAATTAAGTCTCGAAAGCTTTATTCTCTTTTTGAATAAGATTTTTGATTTTGATATATTCCAAAGGAAAATCTATCTAGAAAGTAAAAATACTCTTAAGTATTTTTCTTCCAAAGTAAAATTCTTAGAAAACTAAGGAATATCTTTCGAAGCCAAATTGGCTTCGGAAGTTTTTCTCAAACCTTCCGAAGACAAATTACCTTCGGAAGGTTTAGACTTCCAAGAAAACTACCTTTTTGGGCACCTTTTTTTAGAGGTGGGACCGACATTCGGATTTCATAGTTTATCCATTTGCATTAACTTCTTCTCAAAAAAATATATGTATAATGGTTTCCCCTCTTTCACTTTCTCCTTCATCTGTAAGATTCAAACCCTAAATTCACTCACAAAACCGACCTTGTTCTACTTTTCTTCATCTCAAAGCTACTCAAAATGGGCAACCCTGATCCCCGAGATCAACCTGATTTCTCCATGCACTTACACAGGCAACATAATCAAGTTGCTCTGTTGTCGTTTGAGAAAGATCCTAGTTTCTCAGATGTTTTCCGTTTCTTATCTCTAACCAACTACCTCACCTCATTCACAATTGACCCTCCATTATATGAAGATCAACTTTTGGTTTTTGAGGACCTGCCAAGAGGTCATCTTGGACGGTGGGGAAGACACTCTCTACCACAGTGCAGGGGAGGACGTATTCATCACTCCTGCCACCATCAACATCCATCTGAGGCTGGATGATGAAGAGGGTGACTTGTCCTTCCCTAAGTCTGCTGTCAATAACTCATTTCGGCAGATGGGCTATGAAGGGGAATACTCTGTAAGAACCTTCAGAAAGGGCAAGGTCTAATACAAATAGAGGTACCTCCTCTATGTGGCATCCACTCCCTATCAAACAAACAGGAGGATGGGACCAAATTCTGAAGACCTTTCCTACATAGTCCATAGAATGGTTCAAGGGGTCAAGTTTAGGTATTCTTAGTTTGTATATATAAATTTGTTTGCAAACTTGGACTTCTTAGAATATTATATGTTCCCTAGATATGTTCAGTATGTTCTTAACTATGAACTGGGCTCATAGTTAAATGGAACAGATAATGTTCTTAAATTAGGACAGATCAAGCCTAATATCTTCAAGACAATAAGAAAGCCAATTGTTGGCTTCTCAGGGGTAGAAACAGCCCTGGTCCTAAAAATGTTAGAGCTTATTGCTCAAGGTGACAACTTGGCAGCACCAGCCAATGTTGAACCCACACCTTCTACATCTGCAACCCCCACACAGCCACAAATCACCATCACCTACCAAAGAAAATCTAAACGAACCCCTGCTCAGTCTACTTCGGTTGAGCAGGCCCCCAAATCACCAACCATGCAGGAAGAAGTGGACACTGGAGCTCCCACTTCTCCTGAGGAGCAAATCATCCCCATTATTTCTTTAATCAGTGCTGAGGTTCCTAATGCTTAGCCTGATGAGCTCACAACCCCAGCCTTAAGCCTTCACTCATAGTCTCAAAACTCTAGTGATCAACCTTCAGGGTAAAGTTACCATCCCCAGCATCTTGAACTTAACAACCAATAACAACCTTAAATTCTATGATGATGAAGATATAGGATTCAGTGAGTACCATGAATCTCTCTTCTCCACCCCTTCTCAAGAAGAGATGAGTGCTACTGCATCACCTATATCTAGCCCACATCATCCACCCACAACTGAGGTGGACCTTCCTGAACCTGTTCAGGAGGCCCATATGGAAGAGGCTCTCACTTTTGCAAGTGATTACATCATTCAGACCTCAACCATGGCAAACCAGCCCATTGAAACTTCTTTTGAAGCTGTCAGCGTGCAGGGGAAAACCAGCAGCCATGAAACAGAAGCTAGTGATGAGGTAGAAGACCTTAGTCCTATTCTTTCATCCCCCCGTGATTCTTCTGATGAAGATAATTGGAGTATGCAACTAAAGGTGCACAAATTGACTAAACTCTGTACCTATTTAGTTTTCGAGGTTAGTCACATAGAATCTCAGGTGACTACCTTACAAAGAAGGGTCAATGACCAGCAAATTGAGATCACCGATATCAAGGGCAAGTTAGCTGAAAGACCCATCCAGAGGACTCACCAGGCCCACAAGGACCTGTGGATATGGTGGACCTAACTTCTAGCTCCCCTATGCCAGAGGGTGATGCTACCAAAAAAGGGGAGGAAAATTCACTTACAATCATAGAAACCTGAGAGTTCCTCTCAGAGTATGGACATGGAGGACTCACCACCTTACTTGTAGTTGCCCATACTTAACAACCTACTGTAAGGTTATACTTGAAAGGCTGATGCAACCAAGGAGCTTCCAGCTTGCATGCACATTGTTTGGAGTAGAAGTTACTTCAGAAGTTTTACACTTCTCACTACAAATTTTCTAAGTGTAAAATCTTCGAAGCCAAAGATGAAGTCTTCTGAAGCTTTAAAGACAAGTCTTCCGAAGCCAATGAAGGTGAAGACTGATTTCTTCCGAAGACAGAGAGGACATGCTTTCTCTGACATGGAGGACTCACCACCTTTACTTGTAGTTGCACATACTTAACAACCTACTTGTAAGGTTATACTTGAAAGGCTGATGCAACCAAGGAGCTTCCAGCTTGCATGCACATTGTTTGGAGTAGAAGTTACTTCAGAAGTTTTACACTTCTCACTACAAATTATTCTAAGTGTAAAATCTTCCGAAGCCAAAGATGAAGTCTTCTGAAGCTTTAAAGACAAAGTCTTCCGAAGCCAATGAAGTGAAGACTGATTTCTTCCGAGACAGAGAGACATGCTTTCTCTGATCTACTTTTGTATAAAGCTAACTTTCCGTTGCAACTCTGAAAACTCACAACTTGCATGAGTTGGTGAAAAGGTCCATGCTTTTGTAACTGTAGATTATGGTTTAGAGTCTGTAACTTTCTACTTTGTACCTTTTATCCTTTTTGTAGTATATTAGGATGTGAGTTATGGCATGTCATAGTCACTTGTCAAAAGGCAATCTACCTTTTGACTCTACATTGATCTTGTTGTCTAGATTAGTGTTTCCATGTGAGACTGATTGTATTGACCATCCCTTAACGGTCCTGCAACTGGTATCAGAGCTCTTTAGGCTCTTGATTATAAGATCTCACCATCTTAAATCCCTTTAGTTTCACAAAACACTTAACAACTCAAATGGCAGCTATCATAAAGGCTGATATGGAAACTGGTATCATGACAAAGTCTCCACTGATCACTCCTGATGATTTTGATACTTGGTGCCAAAGAATGGAAGGCTTCATCAAGTCTCAAGACTCCAGGATGTGGGGATCTGTTGTCTTTGGACCTCATGTACCATACACCTCTTCAGCTGCTATTGGTGGTGGTATGATACCAAAGGAAGTAGCTGACTATTCTGAAGAAAACTGGAAAAAGATAGATATAGATTAGAAAGCCATGACTGCTCTCCAAACTACTCTTCTAAACTCCATCTATAGAGGCTTCAGGAAGTGCAAGACTGCTAAGCAACTATGGGATGCACTGAAGCTTATGTATGAGGGGTCCACTGAGGCAAAAGAGAACAAAAAGGACCTCTTGAAGCAGTAGTTTGAGAACTTTACCTTCAAAACAGGTGAAACCATGACTCAATAATACTTCAGGTATGTTGAGATTGTGGACACTCTAATGGATGTTGGAGTAACTCTTGAGAACAGGGACATTGTGAGGAAGTTCATGTCCTTTCTTCCCAGACAAAGGACACACTATTGTGTGGTCATCAAGAGGACTGAGAACCTTAAGACCCTTGCTCTCACTGAGTTATATGGTATCCTCAGTGGCTACCAAATGGAAATGAACATGCAAAATCCATCTGGTAACTCCAACAATTAGCAGAGTTCATGCATGTGGTTGAAAGGGATTGCAGAGAACCATAGAATCATCTCATCTGCTACCCTAACAACTCATAAAAGGGTCCTTTCAGCACCTTCCTGGAGACACCAAGAGAGAGCTATATCCAAGGAAGCCCATTCCAAGAGACAAGCTCTTCATAAGCCTTTGGGTCTACTGATGAAAGCACATGCAACCTTCTTTTTACCCTTGAAGACTGGGACTGTATCCATCTAGATGATCTAGAGTACATGGAAATAGTCCAGCAGATGGCTCTTCTCACTCACAGAGCCAAGAAGTTTTAAAAGAGGACAGGGAGGAAGTTTCCTAGCAATGAAACCAGTGGAAAGTTTGGGCTAGAGAAAAGCAAAGTAAAGTGTCACAACTGTAACCAAATGGGACACTTTGTCAGAGAGTGCAAGGCACCAAAGACAAATGGTGGCCAAGAACAAACCAAACCACACTACATTGATGGAGCTCCCTAAAATGAGAAACCCAAGCAGCAAACTGTAGTTGCTGTTGAAGAAGGAGGCTTTGACTGGAGCTTTCAGGTTGAGGATGCATCTCCAAACCAAGCACTAATGGTAGATCATGAAGAAGCCAAGGTATTGGAACATCTTTGTACACCTGAATGTATTGCTATAGTTAACATATATAGGTCCTATAACTTAGAGATAAGGTCTAATCTTGAGTCTTTAAACATTTTAAAAGCTGATTTCAAAAGAGCTGAAAATGATTACAAACATAAAATAGAAGATCAAGAGAAAACCATTTCAACTCTTAAGCATAACATACCAACTATAGGACTCAGATAAAAGATCTCATCACTAAGTTAACTGAATGCCAGGCTGAGCTTGTGATCAGCAAAGCCAGGGCAGAAATATGTGTTCTTGAAGAAGAGACCTTCAAGAACATGATATCCTCATCATTGCATGAAAAAGTTTGTTATCAGAATAAGCAGGGACTGGGATCTACTGAGATAGCTCCTCCACACACTTTATTGTTTATAATATCTCCAAGGTGTGGAACTTATGAAGATGAGATTCCCCTTATAGACCATTGATGAAGAGGATGAAGAGGAGAGAGTGAAGAATGATTCTGAGAAGAGTGAAGAAGATCATCCTAAGAAGGGACACTATTCTCCTGAGGAGAGAAAAGAATCTGGGATGACTAAGTCTAAGAAGAAGAACTTGATCAGAAAAGCCAAGAGGAAATCAAAGAAGGCTCAAGAGATCAAGGCCACTTTCAACTCTAAGAAGAAATAGGTGTTTATCTCTACAGGCTTTGAAGTGGTGAAGGTAGAAGACTCAACTATGAACTTTAGTACCAGAAGTTCCAGTTCATGTCCAACTCATTCCAGCAAAGAGAAGAAGGCTGACCAGCTGTGTACCACTGCTACACAGCCTGAACTATCCAGTTCCAAAAGCAAGCCTCACCCTAATAAGCTTGTTGCATCATTTGTGAAGATGAAGATGGAGGTGGAAAATGATCAAGTTCAGTCTTTCTCTCAGAAGAAGGCTCTCAAAAGGAAGCAAATTGATTGCATTATGTGTGGTAGTACTTCCCATCTTGCTGAGGATTACATCTACAATCCTAAAAGTACTGTCCACATGATCAAAAAGAAAACTTCTAAGAAGAAGATAGAAAAGCTAGCTTCGAAAGGAAAATCTTTTCCTTTCGAAAGCTCCAAGGTGAAAAAGAAGACAAGTGAAAACTTGCCTTCGGAAGAAAAGTTGGTCTCGAAAGAAAGGAATGCTTCTAAAGTACTAAACCCTGCTGCAGTGAAAGCAAGATCTTCTGAAGGTCCCGTCTACAAAATTTTTGAAGTTATCAAAACTTTTGAAGTGTTGAAGGTCAAGTCTAATCTTCCATAGATGGTGTGGAAGATGAAGGAAGCCCAAGTAACTGAAAGTTCTTTATCAACAACAGCTGATGATCCTTAAAACTTGAACATAGGATCAATTACTGTTATATTGTCTTCAAATCACTTTGATAAGCCCAAGGCTAATGAGGCTTAGGTTTCCAAATGTAACTAAACACTTCTTTCTTATGCAGGAACAACTAAAGACCAAGAGGAATGTATGCATCATTGATAGTGGCTGTTCCAGGCACATGACAGGTAATGGTTCTCTACTTCAAAATTTTGAGAAAATTAATAGAGGGCCAGTTGCTTTTGGAGGACATGCTGGAGGTTACATTACTGGAAGGGTCATGGTCGCAAATGGTAAGCTCAGCATTGAAAAGGTAAACTTTGTCAAAGAGCATGGGTACAATCTACTGAGTGTATCCTAATTTTGTGATCAGAGACACAACATGGTCTTCACTGAGCATGAGTGTATTGTTCTCAAGCCCAGGGTGGTCATTCCTCAAGAGCATATCCTACTCAGAGCCCCCAGGAAAGGAAACATATACAAGATGGACTTGCAGGAAACATCTCCCTCAGGAGAAGTTTCTTGCTTTCTATTTAAAGCAAATAGTGATGAGTCTTTCCTCTAGCATAAAAGAATAAGCCATGTAAACTTTAAAAACATGAATAAATTAATTAAGAATGATTTGGTCACTGGAATACCAAAGAAAGAGTTTACAAGTGATGACCACTGCGTAGCATGCCTGAAAGGGAAGCAACACAAAGTGTCTCACAAGCCAAAGGAAAGAAACTCTATCACTACTCCCCTACATTTATTATATATGGATCTCTTTGGCCCTACCAGTGTAATGAGTCTAGGAAGGATCTCATATTGTTTGGTGATCATAGATGACTTCATAAGATTCACTTGGGTCTTTTTTCTTAGTACTAAGGATGAGAGTCTTGAGATCTTGAAGAACTTCATTCTTAAAATTAAGAATCAATGTGATCACAAGGTCAAAACCATAAGATGTGATCAAGGAACATAATTTAAGAACCAAATCCTTGACATATTTTATGATGAAAAAGATATTACAAGACAATATAGTGTTCCCAGGACTCCTCAGCAAAATGGTGTTGCTGAGAGGAGCAACAGGACACTTATTGAGGCTACAAGAACCATGTTGTCCGACTCTAAACTGCCCATCACCTTCTGGGCAGAGGCAGTCAACACAGCCTGCTATGTGCAGAATAGAGTTTTAGTGGTTAAGACTCATGGTAAGACTCCTTATGAGATGTGGCACAAAAGGAGACCATTTGTTGGTTTCCTCAGGTCATTTGGATGTCCTTGCACCATCTTGAATACCAAAGGTCAAATAGCCAAATTTGCTGAGAAATCAGATGATGGACAATTTATTGGATTCTCTTCCAAGCTAAGGCTTATAGAGTATACAATCTCAGAACTAGAGTAGTTGAGGAGTCAGCCAATGTGACATTCAATGAGCACACTCCTAATGTGAAAGGTTTTGGTCCTGATTAGCTGTTTGATCTTGATTTAGTTACAATCTGTTTTAACAAATCTTGTGAGAATGTTTCACGATCTACAGGTAACTTATCAACAGGAGATCCTGACCCAAGATTTGAGCTGAGAAGACCAAGCAAGTATACTACTTTAGCTCCAGTGGTAACTAACCCTGCAAGTGAAGATCCTATTAGCACAAACATGACAAATTCAGCTGATACATCCTGAGGTGCCTACAAATTCCAGCTCAGAGGCTCAAAACTCAGATGAAGGAACTTCAAATGTGGAGGAAATGGAGGTGGTGATAGTGATCAAGAATTTCTTGATGCTGATAACCACTCCATAGAAGACAACATAAATGATGTCATATATTCATTGGATCAAGCCTCTCTTGATAAGTTTGCTGATATGGTGGGTGATACTCTATTTCTAGATCTAAATTCCTCAAATTTAGATCTTTCCAATCAACTTGCTGTGATCCCTCAACTTAGGATCCATAAGTCATACCCCACCACAAACATCATTGGAAATGTTGATACAGTGGTGAGAACAAGAGGACAAACCCATGACAAAAATGTTTGTCTATACTCTTGTTTTTTGTCCCAGATAGAGCCAAAGAAATTGGATGAGGCTTTGAAGGATTGAAGTTGGATTGAAGCAATGCATGAGGAGCTTCTTCAATTCAAAAGACAAAAGGTTTGGAAGCTATGTCCTCTTCCTCAAGGGTAGACTACCATAGGAACCAAGTGGGTTTTTAGAAACAAGAAGGATGATAGAGGACTTATTATCAAGAACAAGGCCAGACCAGTTATTCAAGGATACACACAAGAAGAGGAAATTGACTACACAGATGTTTTTGCTCCTATAGCAAGACTTGAAGCTGTTAGAATATTCCTGGCTTTTGCTGCATCCAAGGATTTCAAGGTCTACCAACTTGATGTCAAGTGTGCTTTTCTATATGGGTGATTGATGAAGAGGTGTATGTCAAACAACCACCTGGCTTTGCAGACCCAGATCATCCTGATTATGTCTGCAAGCTTGATAAAGCTCTTTATGGGCTGCACCAAGCTCCAAAAAAGTGGTATGAGACACTATCTTAGTATCTCTATCAACATGGCTACAAGAGGGGTACTATAGATGGAACTCTCTTCATCAAAGGAACAGGGAATGACTTAATGCTGGTTCAAGTATATGTCGATGACATTATCTTCGGGTCAACTAATCCAAAGCTCTGCAAAGACTTTGAGAAGCTGATGAAGAATAGATTTGAAATGAGTGCCATGGGGAACTTAATTTCTTTCTAGGAATTCAAGTGAAGCAAGTTGAAAATGTCATCTTCATAAGTCAGTCAAAGTATGTACAAGACATCCTTACAAGATTCAACATGACTGATTACAAGGTTGCAATGACTCCCATAGCCAGAAACCACTCCCTTAGACCTGATCTTGAGGGGGAATGTGTGGATGAACATCTCTACAGGGCTATAATTGGGTCTCATATTTACCTCACAGCTAGCAGGCCTGATATCATGTTTGCCACATGCATCTGTGCAAGATATCAAGCCAACCGTAAGATGTCACACCTGGTTGCTGTCAAGAGAATTCTAAGATATCTCAAAGGTGCTCCTAAGCTTGGCCTTTGGTATCCAAAGAACTCTGACTTCAATTTGTATGCCTATACAGACAGTGACTATGGTGGCTGCAACATAACTACAAAGTCTACATCTGGGGGGTGTTAATTCCTTGGTGGAAGGATTGCCTCATGGCAATGCAAGAAACAATCCTGTGTGTCTGCATCAACTGCTGAAGCTGAATACATTGCTGCTGCAAGCTGCTGTGCTCAAGTGTTTGGATTCAGAATCAGATGCTGGACTATGGATTCAACTTCAAAGAGACTCCCATCCACATAGAAATAACAGTGCTATCTCTATTATAGATTTGAAAAAGGATCACAAACTAGTCAAAGTTAACACAATGAACAATACGCTGATCTGTTCACTAAAGCTTTTGATGAATAAAGATTCAAATATCTTGTATCAGCTATTAGGATGATTAACTTTGAGTATATTTTTTTTAAAATTAAATCAATTCTATTTCTAAAACTTGTGTATCCTAAGTTGTCTATTTTATCATCTTCATAAGCCTAATTTCCTTTGGAGAAATTTTTTCAAAAGATATTCCTTAGATTTTTGAAAATTTTAAACATATTTCATTCGGAAGACATCAAGTTGTCTTCGGAAGAACATTATGTCTTCAAATCAAATAACTACTTATAAGACATTTACCTTCGAAAGAAATACTGATATATCTAAGGCTGGATGATGTCGATGGTTATTTGTCCTTCCCCAAGTTTGTTGTTAACCATTCCTTTGGTCAGATGAGCTATGAAGGGGATTTCTATGTCAAGACCTTCAGGAAAGGAAAAGTTTCCTCTCAATGGAATTACTTCCTCCATGTCATCATTCACAGTCTATCTAACAAGCATGAAGGATGTGACCAAGTTCCAAAAGACCTTTCCTACATAGTCCATGGGATGGTTCAGGGATTCAAGTTCAGGTATTCACAATTTGTGTATATTAATTTACTTGCAAACTTGGACTCCTTAGAATATTACATGTTCCCTAGATATGTCCATCACATTCTTAACTATGAACTGGGCTCATAGTTGAGGGGAACAAGTAATGTTCTAAAATTAGGACAGATGAAGCCTGGCATCTTCAAGAATATGAGAAAGCCAACTGTTGGCTTCTCAGGGGTAGAAACAGCCCTTGCCCAAAAATGTTAGAGCTCATTGCTCAAGGTGATAACCTAGTAGCACCAGCTAGTGTTGAACCCACACCTTCTACTTCTCAACCACCTATATAGCCATAAATAACCATCACCTACCAAAGAAAATCCAAACGGACCCCTGCACATGCTACTCAGTTTGTGCAGGCCCCTATATTACCACCCACACAGGAGGAAGTGGACAATGGAGCTCCTATTTCTCCAGAGGAGCAAACCACTCCCATCTTACAAATGATCAGTGCTGAGGTTCCTCATGCTCAGCCTGATGAGCTCATAATCCCCCAAGCCTTAAGCCTTCACTCAGAGTGTCAACACTCTAGTGAACAATCTTCAAGGGACAGTTACCATCCCTAGCCTCTTGATCTAAACCAACCCATTCCAAACCTAGAATTCTATGATGATGAAGACATGGGATTCAGTGAGTATCATGAGTCTCTCTTCTCCTCCCCTACTCAAGGAGAGATAAGTACTCATGTTTCTCCTATGTCTAGCCCACATCATCCACCTACTAATGAGGTGGATCTCCCTGAACCTGTTCAAGAGGTCCATATGGAAGAGGCTCTCACTTCAACAAGTGATTACATCATTAAGACCTCGACCATGGCAACCCAGCCCATTGATACTTCACTTGAAGCTGTCATGTACAGGGGAAATCCAGCGACCAAGAACAAAGTGCTGGTGATGAGGAAGAAGACTTAGGTCCTATTCTCTCATCCCCCCATGATTCTTCTGATGAAGATGAGGGGAATATGAGACTAAAGGTGCAAAAGCTGACTCAAACATGCACCTATTTAGTCTCCAAGGTTAGTCACTTGGAATCTCAGGTGACTACCTTGCTAAAAAGGGTCAATGATCAGCAACTTGAGATTTTTGATCTCAAGATAAACTAGCTGGGAGACCTTTAAGGAGGACTTAACTAGGAACACAAGAACCTGTGGATGTGATAGACCTAAACCCTAGCTCACCTATGCAAGAGGGCGATGCTACCAAAAAGGGGGAGAAAGTCCAAGTAGTCACAGAACCTGGGAGTTCTTCATAGAGTATGGACATTGAGGATTCACCAACCTCACTTGCAATTGTCCATACTCAGCAACCTCCTCAAGTCCATATTGATGTGGACTCGCTTATTCAAAGTCTGTATGAGGAGGGTATTCCAAGAGCTATGTCTACCCCACCCCATGATGCTGAGAATGAAATACTTGGGTGGAGGTATGATGTTGACAGGAGAGCTTTGATTTTGCATAGACTTCAGGGGCAGCAAGAGGTTTTCAATTTTCAGACCCTGAAGTTCTATGACAGTCTTCCTCTAGTCCACATGCCACTTGCCAATCCTAGTAAAAATAGGCAAGTTGGCAGACTGGTTGAGAGGATTCAAGACAAGATTGTGGAAGAATTCAGACAAAGAAGAAGACAAAGGCTAACAGGCAATGTCATTGGTCAACTGGATGTTGAGATGGAACCTAAGATTAGCTTCAAAGGGGAAACCTTGACCGAAGGCCCAATGATAGACCCTGTGAACCTTGTTACAAGAATTGCTTCAACATCATCAACCCTCAGTGAGGAACCAACTAGTGAAGGTGCTTCACAACCTCTCTTTTGGCCAGAGCTTGACTGCTGAACCAAGCAATGATGGCCAAATCTCTCTCCACCCTGAGTCACCAAGGCCTGTACGTGATAAAGGGAAGAGGAAGATGACCTCTGAGGAGATTAAGGAGAAGGAGGAGAGAGCGGAAGAGGAAGCTAAGGGGAGAGAATTCAAGAGGGTCTCCAGGGTTCATGGAAGCTGCTACCAAGGCTACCCTCAGGCTAAATACTCAGGATGATGAGTTGATGGCAGCTAGATTAAACTACATAGGGACCAAGAACTACAACATACATGAACTCATCTCTCTTCCTTTAAAGGAACTCAATGAACTAGCAGACACAGAGCTGTTAAAGGAGAGGAAGGAGGTAGAGGATGCAGAATTGCTCCTAAAAATCAAAGAAGAAAGGAGACAGAAAAGGCTCTACAAGCAAGCTCCTATCCTCTCCCCAGTTCAAGAAAGTCTTGAGAAAGAGGCTGTGGCAACTAAACAACCTCAGGTAGACAAGGAAGCTGATAGGCAAAACATGATTAGCTATCTGACTGCCCAGGTCTCTATTAGGCATCTACACTTCTTCCCTTATCATATGAATATGTTGAATTCGAGTATCTTAAGCAGCTGGAGCAACAAGTTATCAAAGAACGAAAGGCTACTAAGAGAAAAATGAGGGAAGAAGCTGCAAAGTCAAGAGCCATCATCCAAAAGAGTCAAAAGAAGTCTGATGATAGGCAGAGGATGATGAGCTTCTTGAAGTTGTATGGATTCTACGGAAGGAGGCTTGGTCCAATGTCTCTATCCACTATGGATGAGCACATTAGAATGATCAAGCAGAAGATTAAAAAGGGAGAGCTTGTTGACTTGCATTCTCCACCAAGTCAAGCTCAACCTGAAGTTGAGGTAAAGGTTAAACCCACTGAGACAACAAAACCTGAACCTAGAGCTGCATCTCAGCCAACTTCATCTTCTAATCCACAACAGGGTCCAAATCCCTCTCCTTCTGACCTTGTGAGGGAAGAAGACCTAACTGAGAAAGACACAACAAGTCAACCTGGTGCTGAAGGCCAGTCTTCTCAGTTAAAGACTTCAAAGAGGAGGAAAAGGTTGGCCAGGAAGAGTGGTTCTAAGAAGAATTCCAAGGCATCCACCTCTATACCTCAGGATGAGTCAGAGCATAATGAGGTAGTGCAAGAAGAGGTTGCTCAACCAACTCCAACTCTAGTAGAACCTCTTGCAACTAGAAGACCCATCCTGTCCTGGACCTTTGCTACTAATCCAGACAGGTGATATGTCATCAGAGATCAAGGAGGTCAAGATGTCTATTTTTGGCAAGACATGCTTGATCTTCCTCTGCATGATCTCCATGACATGAGAAGGTATTATGAGAGTCTAAGGGATCCTGATCAGTTGATGAAGAAAGGAATGATCTTGATCATGATGAGGACTGTCAATATCTAAGTATACTTCTCTGTTTTGGTAGCATCAGCCTAGGGGGAGTTTGTAAGGTTATACTTGAAAGGCTGATGCAACCAAAGAAACCAAAGCAACCTAGGAGCTTCCAGCTTGCATACACATTATACAGAGTAGAAGTTACTTCGAAAGTTTAACACTCCTCACAGCAAATTATTCTAAGTGTAAAATCTTTCAAAACCAAAGACCAAATCTTCCGAAGCCAAAGATGAAGTCTTCCGAAGCTTCAAAGACAAAGTCTTCTGAAGCCAATGAAGTGAAGACTGATTGCTTCTAAAGACAGAGAGGGCATGCTTTCTCTGATCTACTTTTGTATAAAGCTGACCAACTTTCTGCTACAACTCTTAAGACTCACCAACTTGCATGAGTTAGTGAAAAGGTCCATGCTTTTGTAACTGTAGATTATGGTTTAGAGTCTGTAACTTTCTACTTTGTACCTTTTATCCTTTTTTTAATATATTAGGATGTGAGCTATGGCATGTCATAGTCACTTGTTAAAAGGCAATCTGCCTTTTGACTCTACATTGATCTTGTTGTCTAGATTAGTGTTTCCAGCTGGCCTTCAAAGTATGGCTGGCTGTAGGATGTAGTATAAAGTATCTCAGGTTCTTGTATTTCTTTTTATGCTTTGTAACACTTGTAAAAGAACTTGAGAGCAATATATAACATTCTTGAAAACCATACTTATCTTGTTCTTGTTCTTAGTTCTGTCTTATTATTTACTTGTGTTCTTAGTATCATTCATATAAACCCGGTTCCCAATTTGATCTGTTAAGTGTTCTAACACTCTCCTCATTGTGAGACTGATTGTGTTGACTATCCCTTAACCGGTCCTACACTACTCAAGTCCACATTGATGTGGACTCACTCATTCAAATCTTGTTTGAGGAGGGTATACCAAGGGCTATGCCTACTCCATCTCACCCTGCTGAAATCCAATAGTAGGATGGAGGTATGATGATCAAAGTAGAACCCTGGTAATCTTTAGGTCTCAGGGTTAACAAGAGATCTTCAACTTCTACAACCTATGATACTATGAGAGCACCTATCTAGTTGACCTCCCACTTGCCAACCCAAGTCAAAACAGACAAGCTGCAAGGTTAGCAGATAGGATTCCACAAAGGGTACTTGAAGAGTTCAAGCTAAGAACAAGATTATATAGACAAAGGCTAGTAGGCAAGACCAGAAAAGATGCTGCAACCCAATCCTCTTCTTCACAAACTATAATTGAACCCCTATGCATACAATTTGGTTTAGTTATATCATCTGTATTGGAAGAACCCAAGACCAACAAGGTTTGGGTTTCCAACAATGACTAATCATTTCACCTTATGTGCAGGGACATCCACATGACAAGAATGGAAATGTTTGGATTGTGGATAGTGGATGCTCTAGGCATATGACAGGAAACAGATCTCTCCTATAACAATTTGAACGTGTTGATGGAGGTCCTTTTCAGTTTGGAGGTGAAGCCGGAGGATACATTTCTGGTAGAGGTAGTGTATCCAATGGTAAGTTAAACATTGACAAAGTAAACTTTGTCAAACAGCTTGAACACAATCTTTTGAGTGTTTCTTAATTCTGCGATCAAAAGCTCCAAATTCTTTTCATAGAACATGAGTGCATTATCCTTAAACTCGGGATGACAATTCCTTAGGAATTAGTGCTTCTTAGATCTCCCAGGAGAGGGGATATGTACAAGCTTAAAGAACAATTCTTCTCCACTGGGTGAAGTATCATGCTTTCTTTCCAAAGCTAATGGTGATGAGTCAACTCTTTGGCATAAAAGAATGTGCCATGTTAATTTTAAAACCATGAATAAGCTGGTTAAAACTAATTTGGTACATGGTGTGCCTAAAAAGGAATTTTTCTGTAAAGAAAACTGTGTTGCTTGCCTGAAAGGAAAGCAACACAAGGCTTCTCACAAATCCAAAGAAGTTAACTCCATCATCACTCCATTACACTTATTGCACATGGATCTTTTTGGTCCCACAAGTATAATGAGCATTGGAAGGAAATCATACTGCCTTTGTGATTATTGATGATTTTACAAGATTTACATGGGTATTCTTTTTGAGAACTAATGATGAAACGGTTGAAAATTTAAAATCTTTTATTCTTAAAATTGAAAATCAAAAAGATCATAGGGTAAAAATCATTAGAAGTGATCAAGGGACTGAGTTCAAGAATCAAGTTCTTGACTCATTCTGCAACTCAAAAGGGATCACCAGACAATACAGTGCTCCTAGAACTCCTCAACAAAATGGTGTTGCTGAGAGGAGGAACAGGACACTTATTGAGGCTGCAAGAACCATGTTAGCTAATTAAAAGCTGCCTCTAACTTTCTTGGTAGAGGCAGTTAGCACTGCATGCTATGTGCAGAACAGGGTTCTCATTGTTAAGCCCCATGGAAAGACCCCTTATGATTTATGGAACAAGAGGCCACCGTTCATTGGCTTTCTTAGGTCATTTGGTAGCAGGTGTACCATACTCAACATAAAATACAATTTAGCAAAATTTGCTGAAAAGTCAGATGATGCTATCTTTGTTGGATACTCCTTAACCACTATTGCTTATAGAGTGTATAATATTAAAAATCAACAATTTGAGGAATCATACAACATTGTTGTTAATGAGCACACTCCTTGTGTTAGAGGGAATGGGCCTGATCATATCTTTAATCTAGAATTGTTTTCAAACTATTCTAAACCATCTTGTGAGAATGTTTCAGCTGGAACATGAACTCAAAGAGACATCTATGAAGATCAAATGTTTGAGTTACCCAGACCTATTTCCAGTTCTCCAAGAGGAATTAAAGAACAATCTCCCACTACTAGAAGTCCTGAAAGTTTGAACATATCAGGAAATCATGGAGCTACAATAAGTTGTCAGCCAACTGAGCCTCAAAACTCATCAGCTAACAACTCTAGCATTCAACACCAAGCTGATGAAGACAGTAATCTAGAGGAACATGAAACTGTTGATACTACTTCTCAATAGATATCATTAATGCAATCACACATTCATTCAATCAATCCTCATTGAATGAGTGTGAGACATCAGCTGGTCATGGTGTTCATAACCCTGAGCAAAACTTCTCAAATCTAGATCTATCTATGCAGCTAGATGTGATCCCGAGGCTCAGGATACGCAATACCCACCCAGCTAAGAACATCATTGGGGATGTCTCGGAAGGTGTGAGAACTAGAAGTCAGACCCACAATGGGAATGTCTGCTTGTACTCATGATTTCTCTCTCAAGTAGAACCAAAGTAGGTGGAAGAAGCCCTCAAGGACAATAATTGGATTGAAGCTATGCAAGAGGAGTTGCTTCAGTTCAAGAGGCAAAAGGTATGGAACTTGTGTCCAATGCCACCTGGCCAAGTCCCCATTGGCACCAAGTGGGTATCAAAAATAAGAGAGATGATAGAGGTTTGATCATCAAGAACAAGGCAAGACTTGTTGTTCAAGGATACACACAGGAGGAAGGAATAGATTACACTGATGTCTTTGCACCTGTTGCAAGACTTGAGGTTGTGAGAATCTTCCTTGCTTTTACAGCATCCAAGAACTTCACTGTCTATCAACTTGATGTCAAATGTGCATTTTTATATGGGGATATTGATAGAGAAGTCTATGTGTGTCAGCCACCTAGATTTGAAGACCCACAACACCCCAACTATGTGTGCAAACTGGATAAAGCTCTCTATGGGCTGCATCAAGCACCTAGGCTGTGGTATGAGACCCTGTCTCAGTTTTTTCTTAAGAATGGCTACACCAGAGGCACCATAAATAAGACATTGTTCATAAAGAAGTCTGGGAAGGACATGCTGCTCGTTTAAGTCTATGTTAATAACATCATATTTGGTTCCTCAAATGACCAAATGTGCAAAGACTTTGAAAGCATCATGAGGAAGATGTTTGAGATGAGTTCTATGGGAAAGATGGATTTCTTCCTTGGAATTCAAGTGAAGCAGATGGAAGAAGGGTTCTTCATCAATCAATCTAAGTATGTTAAGGACATCTTAGAAAGATTTGAGATGAAAGATTGTAAGCCAGCCAAGACACCCATACCCAGAAATCATAATCTTTGTCCTGATTCCGAGGGGGAGGATACTGATCAGCATCAGTACATGGCGATTATTGGATTCTGATGTATCTCACTGCAAGTAGACCTGATATCATGTATGCAACCTGCATTTGTGCAAGATATTAGGCTGTTCCCAAGGTGTCTCATTTAATTGTTGCCAATAGAATTCTTAGATACCATAAAGGAGCTCCTAAACTGGGTCTTTGGTATCCTAAGAATAAAGACTTCAATCTCTATGAGTACACTGATAGTGATTATGGTGGCTTTAATATCAACAAGAAATCTACATCCAAGGATGTCAATTTTTTGGTTGAAGGATTATCTCCTGGCAATGCAAGAAGCAATCATGTGTATCAACATCAACTGCTGAAGCTGAATACATTGATGCTGCGAGCTGCTGTCCTCAACTGCTATGGATTCAAAATCAGATGCTGGACTATGGTTTCAACTTCATGCAGACTCCTATCCACATAGACAACAAGAGTGCCATTTCTATCACAAAGAATCCGGTCAAGCACTCCAAAACAAAGCATATCTACATCAGGTATCATTTCATTAGAGATATTCATGAGAAAAATCTAATAAAGCTAGTCAAAGTAAATTCAAATGAACAATATGCTGACTTGTTCACCAAAGCCTTTGATGAACAAAGATTTAAATATTTAATTACAGCTATTGGGATGATTAACATTGACTAGTTCTTCTCTTTTGAAAAAACGTTTTAAAAATATGTCTTGTCTGTGTTGTCTAACTACAATCTAAGCCCTGTTACAAAAAGGCATTCTTCAAAAGTCTAAGTGAAAATACTTCCGAAGAGAAATTTAGCCTCAGAAGAAATCTTTATTCTTCTTCCGAAGGCAAATTCCTCTGCCTAAATATTATCTTCCAAAGAGTTTTTAGCCTCGGAAGAAAACTTGATCATAGATCAAATTTACTTCCGAAGCTTACAAACTTCTTTTCTCGGAAGAAGATTGTACTCTCGGAAGCAAACTTGTCAATGAGACATGGTTTGCTTTCGGAAGTAAAAATGACTTCGGAAGACAATATTGAGAAACACTTGTGTTTTCTCTCGGAAGCAAGTTTAACTTCGGAAGAACATCTTTACTGTGTAATGGAAATCTTTGGGCCCCACTCTGTAAAAAGTAAGATTTTAACGACGATTGTCGGAATATTTTAAATGCTTTATCTTACCGCCTCTGCCAAATCGAAACCTAAACTGTCTTTTCACCTTATCAGTTTGCTTTTTAACCCCCATTTAAAATTTCTGACTCTCTCTCTTTACTTTCTTTACCATAGCAAAAGCCCTGAAATTCCCACCATCTTCTTCACTCACTTCCAAATTTCTTCAGTCTTACCTTACCTCTTAACAATGGCCCTAAATCCCCAATATAATCAGGTGGCTATCCTTGACTCTTCGAAGGATGCCGACTTTGCCCCTATCATCGAATTTCTGTCCCAATCAGCATACTTCACAGCCCTCACCGTTAACCCCACCATCTACTCTAACCACATGGCCGAATTCTGGGCCAATGGTCAAGATGAAATACTACATGGTGAAAGGGTCATCCACTTGAGGATCTGCAGACAAGAGATCATCGTTGTTGAATCAACCATCAGGGAGCATCTAGAGCTTCATGATGAGGGCGCCCCTACTGAGTTCCTCAAATCTAAGTTGGAAGACACTTACACTCAGATGGGATATGGCGGCGATGTGCACAAGTCTACAGTCTACAAGTTCAACTTCTCCTACAATTGGAAGTTCTTGTTGCACATTGTCCTGCACTGCCTATCCAATAAATCCGGGGGATGGGAACAAATCCCATATGATTTGGGCTGCCTCGTCCATGGGTTGGTAAAGGGCCTGCGCTTTAAATACTCAAAATTTGTGCTAAACAATCTAGGAGGCAATCTCACCCGGGATCCATTCTACATGTATCCCTGGTTCATTCAGCACATTATCAATTATGAGCTGGACCAGGACAGATTACATTATGTAGATGTTCTACTGTTCCATCACATGCGGCCTGGCATCTTCAAGACCTTGAAGAAGGTGTCCATCAACGGCTCCTGGTGACATCCCTGCAAGCCCAGCAGGTGATGAACCCACACCAGCCACCACAACTCAAATGCCAATCGCTTCTTCCCACCCAATCAAGATTACATACACAAGACGCCCCAAAAGAACCCCTGATCAATCTACTTTGATTGATCAGGTCCCCTCTGTTCTATCCAAAAAGGCTCGATTGGAACTCAAGGCTCTAACTCAGCCAGAGGTCCTACCATCCTCCATCATTGACCTCAATGTCAGCATTAAGACTCCTTAGTCTCAGGCTGACGAGCCCACAACCCAAGCCTTTAGCCCTCAGGGTGAGTCCCAACACTCCCCTAAGCAGCCAAAAAGGGACGCCAACATCATTGGGTCCCCTCTATCCTAAATTAACCTATCAACCCTACCTGATGAGGACATTATGTTCCATTCGGGCTGTGATGTTGATCTACCATACCACTTTTTAGATCAACTGAGCCCTAGGGAACCTCTAATGTCTAGCCCACATCAGCAATACCCAACTGAGGTGAGAACAAACTGGTGTGGAGGTGACTCATGTAGGCTCAGCTGCCACTACTAAGAGTGTTTCAATAACCTCTCGGATAGTGGTAACATAAGTGGGACTGAGTCTATGGCAACCTTGCCTTTTGATGACTCTGAAAGGGACATCAACAAGCAAGGGTATCCAGGGCGCCGAGAAACCATTACTGGTGGTGAAGATGAACATACCAGGTATGTTATCTCATCTCCCAATTATTCTTCTAAAGAAGATGAGGGTAGCGTGAAACTCATTATCAGAGACATGATTTCTAAAGTCCCAAACCTTGAATCAAAGGTTAGGACTTTAGAGGACAGGTCTGCCACTCAGCAACTTGAGATTGAAGATCTCAAAGCACAACTAGCTGAGACACAGATTGAGAAGTCTGTCAGGCACGTACATACTCAAGTTTCTTTATCTTCTTCCTCTAGCTCATCTACTTCTCAAGATGATGCTACCAAAAAGGGGGAGAATGTACAAAGACAAAAGACATAAGGAACCCGTCTTGCCATCATAACAACTCCTTTGATGCCAATATCTTCTTTGTACCCCAATAGCAACACCTGGCAACTACATTCCCTCAACTAGCTCCCATCACCATTCAAGTGGATCAAAAATGCTATAGACCTTAATAGGTTTTTAACCACATTTTTTATAAGCTCATCTATTGAACAACTCTGAAGCAGAAATACAAGATGCTGAAGGAATAATTGAACTGTCTTCCTCATCCAATGATCTGTTCATCACAGAATCTATTTTGGACCTAGCCTTTAAGGAAAACAGTGAGGACTTCCTTACACCCCTCTCTCTCCCAAACACCTAGGTCCAACCCCACTCTCCCCAACCTGAGTCTTCTAAACCCGAGTCTCCAAAGCTGAATCTTTCTCTGATCCTAAGGGAAGAGGAGCTCACTACTAAGGAGCTTCTAGAGGAGGAAAGGTTGGAAAAGATTAAAAAGAAGGAAGAGTTGATACTAGGAAGCTATTGGCTGCAAGCAGCAAAGCAGCAGCAGCCGCTTAAGAAAGTATCAACAACAAGAGGAGAGTGGAGATTATTGACAAGCTTATCAGCCTGGGAGTAGTCAATGAAGACATCCTTCTACTCCCATTTGATGAGCTTGTAAGACTGGAGAAGGCAACCTTGCTACAAAAGAAAAGAAAGAAGCAACAAGGTTGGCCAAAGAGGAGGAGAAAAGAAAGAGGAAGGAGGAGGCTACTGAAAGGGAAGGAGGAGAGGATAGCCTTTCTCTGCTCAAGAGGGTATTCTCAAGAGGAGCTGGCACCCCATGATTATGACACGATCTTGTTTCTTTTTCACAAGAGCAAGATCAAATCAACAAAGAGAGGAAGAGGAGTTCCAGGGAAAAGCTGAGGGAGAGAAAGAAGAAGGAGGAAGAGGCACAGCTTGCTGCTGCCAAGAGGGTGGGAGATAAGGAGTGGATGAAAGCCTATCTCAAAGCCCACGGCTTCACCGGCAGGCAAGTGGGTCCTATGTCTGAGAAGACCCTCTAGCGACATGTCAGTTACCAAGTGTTCAAAAGAAGGCACCCAAACCAACACCAACACCCAAACCAGCACAACCTACACCCACACCTCTTCCCTTCCCCATCAAAACCGAACCAATCCCTAAGCCTTACACTCCTGAACCCACACCATCAGCCTTACCTACACCCTCACCCATTGCTTCCTAACAACCACCACCACCACCTATCCTTAAACCCAAAACACAACCTAGAACCCATTCTTTACCCAAACGGCCCCTGACCTTGGAAGAATTCAAGGAGATCAAGAGGAAGCTCATCAGCTGCACAACATTAAGCGACATCTCTTGTGAGAAAGAGTCAGTTAACTTGAAATACCTGATGGCTCTTCCACCTCCCTCACAAGAGATGCATTCCTTGATCTACCTAGGGTGAGAAAGAGTCAGTTACTTGAAATACACTGATGCTCTTCCACCTCCTCTCACAAGAAGATGCTTCCTTGATCTACCTAGGGGAGCACTGGACCAAGCTCTCCAACTTCTTGCAACCAACTCGATATTCTTACGGAAGAATAGAAGAATTTAAGGAGGAGGTTGGTGACTCTACTGGACACTAGGAAGGGGGACAAACTTTCATCCAAACCCCCCCCCTTCATCCTAAAAACAAACAATGTCTAGTGGAGGTTCGATGAACCTTCCCACAGCTTGTTGGTGGAAATAGAGAATGGCGAGGTAAACAGCATTGATACTGTCACACCCTCAGAATCCACGTGCGGGGTCTACTCGGCGAGGCGAGTGAAAAACCAGGATCTCAGTCGTTAGTTACTCAGAACAACTCTACATGCAACATTAAAACAATCAAGTTTAAAACTTTAAAATATTTGCGGAAGCGTTTTGTAAATAACCCAAACACAAGGTACTAAAGGTAAACTGCGCAAAACTGCGCCAAACCAAGTACGAAAGTAATGCTAAATTAAAGTAAACAATGCTTGAATAAACATGCTTGACACTTGCGTGCTCCTATGGGCAGCTGCTAGAAACGACCTGAGAAAAGAATACTAAAAGTGTCAACACGATGGTTGGTGAGTTCAAGAGTTTACGTTATCATAAATCATACAGTTGTAAAACATAAGAGTGGCATTGAAATCGATAGTCTATATTCACAAGTAGTAACCATAGTGATTTCGCCATCGAAGACTGACTATGTTCGTTGTTTGCCTCCCGTCACGACATACCAGGTCGTGACGCTGTTAGTAGTTTAGGACAATATTGTATGTTCGTTGTTTGCCTCCCGTCACGACATACCAGGTCGTGACGCTGTTAGTAGTTTAGGACAATATTGCATTTTTTTGACCTTGAGTCGCACAGGTGGGGCTTTTCAGACCTAGTAGTACTACCCAAGATTTCCCGTTATATACCAATATTAACGATTTGAAAGTGTGAGGACTTCCATGGTATAACCCACTATGTTACACTATACACAACTTACTATAAAGCGTTTATAAACCATTATGCTATCTCCCCCAAAAGAGAGTGTATAAGAAAGTGGGGCATGAACTCACCTGGTGCGCAAACGAACAATAGTAAAAGCTAACAGTGAGCGGAAAGACAACCTTCAGAGGTCACCTAGAACACGCGAGTACATAAGTACGTGTACGCAGAATCTTTAACAACCCTAAGTGCTTAATAAACACATTGACTTAGGTTTTGGAAAACAAGACACATTAGACCCAGTTGACCCGTTTGACCCATTGGTGACATGTCAAATTAAGTTCTTGTTTGATCAAACATAACAACCAATAATTCAACAAACCATTCCAAATTACTATGCAAGTTATTCTCATAAGCCACATTGTAACACGTAAGGCTTATCATGTTCTTTATGCTAAATCAGGTTATCATACAACGCACGTAATCCAATTCATCATACAACACATATTCTAATTTATATTCCTTTACAATGCATATTGGGTTTAGTCACTCACAATGTGCCATGTGAAGCCACTCACGGCTAGACACCCTAAACCCTACAATCCTACAAAGTAGGGGCCTCAGATTTGCACGTGTGTATGATACCCATCAGCAATATACCACATGTAACTCATGCAAGCAAGACATTAACATTATAATAAATCGATAATGAAAATTCATCCTAACATATAACATGTATACTTGCACATTTTCCAAGAAAGCCCATATGTCCCCATAGTTGCACCAACTAATTATATGACCCAATCATTACAATCCAACACATTAAACATCATCCAGAAACATTCTAACATGATCCTAATATCATAAACAAGTCTAACTCATAATATCCAATGATCTTCAAAAGTAAAGTTTCCCTTTTGGGAAAGTAACACCCAAAATCAATCTAACACCTAATTCATTCATGAATTCATCAACATCATGCTTAATCAAGTCCATAACTATCATCTAGACAGGACCAACATCATAAAATCATCATAATTCACAAATCTCATATCCAAAAGTTTCTACTTATACTAAGGTATGAACTACATGATTAATTCATGGATTTTTTGCATAATTATCATAATCCAACTTTCATACAACATCATTAATATCATAATATCATCAATCCATCATCAATTCATCAAGTTCATGCATAAAAGTTACTATTATTAGTAAGGTATGAACAACGCATCTAAACCACGAATTTCTTGTATAATCCATGTAAACTAGCATCAATACAATCTACTAACATCATATAATCATCAAACAATCAAAAATTTGACATTCTAAGCAAGAATCGAACTAGGTTCGGCCAACCAAAGAAATCATGAAAAACTCATAAAATCTAACCTTTAATCGCGTAATGGCCAAGAATTGAAGTTGCTAACGTGTTGTAACCTTTGAAACTCGATCAAAATCAAAGCTTGACTCTTGTTCTTGGGTTGAAATCGCAATGTGTGTGTGTGTATGGTGATGGTTCTGGCCGAAAGGGTGGGGAGGGATTAGGGTTGGGTTTAATTTTGTTAAGTTTATTTTAAGGTAATTACACTAACCCCTATTGTTTATATTTTATAAACTAATCTTTTAACACTTTTTAAAGGTTTTAACTACTAAACACCAAGTATTATTAACCAACAATAATAGTCATGTATATCTTTCATTAATAACAAACACACGAATTATAAATACACGTTGATACGTTACAAGATAAAATTCACAAATAATATTTAAAATCACATAAGCACATAAGCACAACTTAATAATCACATTATTAATCAAGTTATTATCCAGAACCATTGTTAATTATTATTAAGTCACCAACATTGAAATTTAATCAATACCTTCGCCGGCTAGCATCGTCGTTCGAACAAATGAGGATACTTGGCTTCATCTGATCCTCACGTTCCCACGTGAACTCCGATCCACGTTTTGAGTTCCAACAACTTTAACTATGGTATCTTGCTTTGCTTAAGAGTTTTGACCTCTCGGTCCCATCACCTCAACTGGTTCTTCAATGAACCGTAGTTGTTTGTCTACTTGCACTTCCTCCAGTGGTATAACCATCATCTCGTCAGATAAGCACTTTTTCAGATTTGAGATGAAATACATTGTGAATTCACTCAAGGAGTCAGGTAGATCTAATCGATACGCCACTGGACCTATTCTTTCCAAAATCTCAAATGGTCCAACATATCTCGGATTTAGCTTTCCTCTTTTACCAAATTGAACCACGCCCTTCCACGGTGAGACTTTCAGTAAAACCTTATCGCCGACCTAAAACTCCAGAGGTTTCTGTCGCTTGTCTGCATAACTTTTCTATCGGTCACGTGCTGCAGCCATACGTTTCCTTATTTGTACGATCTTCTCAGTAGTCTCGTGCACCAACTCGGGACCTGTTAGCTGACTATCACCAATTTCCTCCCAACAAACCGGTAATCTACACTTTCACCCATACAACGCCTCAAATGGTGCTGCCTTAATGCTGGTGTGATAACTATTGTTGTAGAAAATTCCACCAATGGTAGGTGAACTTCCCAGTTATTCCCGAAGTCAATCACACAAGCACGTAGCATGTCCTCCAATGTCTGAATAGTATGTTCGCTTTGTCTATCTGTTTGTGGATGTTAAGTAGTACTCATGTCCAGACGCGTACCCAGAGATTTCTGTAACGACTGCCAAAGTGCGATGTAAAACGAGCATCATGATCAGAAATAATTGAGACCGGGTACACCATGGTCTCGAAACTATCTCCTTCACTAATTCGAGTAACTTGTCCATTTTATTGTTCCTTGATCGACAAGAAGTGTGCAGACTTAGTCAATCGATCATAGTATGTTCGCTTTGTCTATCTGTTTGTGGATGTTAAGTAGTACTCATGTCCAGACGCGTACCCAGAGATTTCTGTAACGACTGCCAGAAGTGCGATGTAAAACGAGCATCATGATCAGAAATAATTGAGACCGGTACACCATGTCTCGAAACTATCTCCTTCAGATAAATTCGAGTTAACTTGTCCATTTTATCTGTTCCTTGATCGACAAGAAGTGTGCAGACTTAGTCAATCGATCTACGATCACCCATATCATGTCACAACCAGTAGGTGTACGGGGTAATTTGGTAATGAAGTCCATAGAAATCTGTTCCCACTTCCACATAGGAATCTCAGGTTGTTGTAGTAACCCAGATGGCTTCTGATATTCCACTTTAACTTTCGAACAGGTCAGGCACTTGCCGACATACGTAGTTACGTCTGTTTTCATATTAGGCCACCAATAGTGAGCCTTCAGGTCATGATACATTTTGTCTGAACCAGGATGTATAGAGTACTTAGACTAGTGAGCCTCACTCATAACCAAGTCCCTTAAGTTTCCATACAAAGGTACCCAAAGTCTGTCCATGAAAAAACGAATTCCATCCGCTTTCACTTCAAACTGTTTGTCCATTCCCCGTAGAGATTCAGACCCAATGTTTTTCGTTTTCAAGGCTTCTGTCTGAGCTTCTCGTATTTTTTCAGGCAAGTGAGTGCTAATCGTAAGCTGCAAAGCTCGCACTCGTCGGGGCTTAGCAGTTTCCTTTCTACTCAATGTGTCCGCGACCACATTTGCCTTTCATGGGTGATATTTGATAGCACAATCATAATCGTTCAAAAATTCCACCCAGCGTCTTTGCATCATGTTCAACTCTTTCTGATCAAAGATATGCTGAAGACTCTTGTGATCGGTGTAAATTGTGCACTTGGTACTGTACAAGTAATGTCTCCAGATATTTAAGGCAAAAACTACAGCACCCAGTTCCAAATCATGGGTGGTGTAATTCTTCTCATGTAGTTTTAGTTGTCTCGAAGCATAGGCTATAACCTTTTTCACGTTGCATCAAGACACAACCAAGTCCTTGGATAGAAGCATCACAATAGACCACAAAGTCATCACTTCCCTCTGGTAATGCCAATATCGGTGCGCTACACAGTTTCTGTTTCAACAACTGAAAAGCAGACTCCTGACCATCACCCCATTTATACATTTCCCCTTTATGAGTCAAGGTTGTAAGGGGTTGAGCGATCTTAGAAAATCTTTCAATGAAACGTCGGTAATATCCTGCCAGTCCAAGAAAATGTCGTATCTCACTGGGTGTCTTGGGAACTAACCAATTCTTTATTGCCTCAATCTTTGCTGGATCAACATGTATTCCTTTCTCGTTAACAATATGACCCAAAAATTGTACTTCACGTATCCAAAAATCACAGTTGGAAAACTTGGCGTATAGTTGTTCCTTTCTAAGTAATTCCAAGATTAGACGTAGTGCTCTTCATGTTCTTCCTTGGTCCTTGAATAGATCATATGTCATCGATGAACACATAACAAATCGATCATTCTTCCTTGGTCCTTGAATAGATCAATATGTCATCGATGAACACAATAACAAATCGATCAAGATAGGGTTTGCACACATGATTCATGAGGTCCATGAATACTGCTGGTGCATTTGTCAACCCAAATGGCATGACCAAGAACTTATAATGACCATAACATGTACGGAATGCAGTCTTCGAGATATCTTCCTCTCGAACTCTTAGTTGATAATAACCAGACCTCAATTCAATCTTAGAATAATAGCTCGATCCTTGAAGTTGATCAAACAAATCATCTATACGTGGTAAAGGGTATCGATTCTTGACTGTAACCTTGTTCAATTCTCTGTAGTCGATGCACATTCTAAAAGTGCCATCTTTTTTCCTGACGAAGAGAACAGGTGCTCCCTAAGGTGATGAGCTCGGTCGAATAAACCCTTTATCCAACAGCTCTTGCAGTTGTGAAGATTGTTCCTGTAGTTTATTCGGAGCTAACCGGTAAGGTGCTCTCGCAATCGGAGCGGCTTCGGGAGTCAAATCAATCTGAAACTCAACTTGATGATAAGGTGGTAGTCCAAGCAGATCCTCTGGAAACACCTCCGGAAAGTCACGAACTATCAGAATATTCTCTATCTTCTTTTCCTCTGGTTGCTTGTCAGTTACAAGGGCTAATATGGCTAAGCAAACTTTACGTAGCAACTTCTGTGCTTTTATGTATGATATGATGCCCATCACTGCACCACACCTATCAACTATGACCGAGAGAATTTCTTCACCCATGGGAATTCATATAATCTTCTCATGACATATGACTTCCGCTTTCTTGTCGGAAAGCCAATCCATGCCTACGACTACATCAAAACTTCCAAGCGTAACAGGCATGAGGTCGATGTCAAAGGTATGATCAACAAGTTCTATCTTGCAACCCCTAAGGATGTGTGTCACGTGAATCTGTTTACTATCGGCTAATTCTACAATGTAACTAGATTACAACGGAGAAGGCATATCATGTAAGAGACTAATAAACTTACTAGAGATAAAACTTCTATCTGCTCTAGTGTCAAACAATACCGTAGCAACACGACCGTTAACAGAAAATTTACCAGTAACAGTAGTAGGGTCGTTTAGAGCCTCACCTGAACCCATGACAAAGGCTCTCCCTTTAGCTACACCGTTGTTGCCACCGTTATTGTCACCATTACCGTTATTGTTGTTGTTGTTTCCACCATTTCTAGCACCATTCCCATTTTTCTTCAACTGAGGACAATTCCTCTTGTAGTGTCCTTCCTTTCCATATTCAAAGCAACCTTTTGGTGTTTCTTGGGATTGCTGAGGCTTCTTCATCAACTCACCACGGCAGTCCTTTGCTGCGTGCCTAGCCTTACCATAATGCTGGCATCGAATATTGCACAACTGCTAGTGTGGTGATAGTTGCATCAGTTACATTTGGATATTTCCCCACATATCCACCTTGTCCCTGGGATGAGGAGGATGACTGATTAAAGTTACGATTGTTGTCAAACTTCCTTTGCAGCTGTTGATGCTGATGCTGCTGAGTGTGCGGTTGTTGCTGTTGATGTTGCTGAGATTGGCTGTTTGACGAAGATCCCTTGTTGCCAGAGTTATCCCACTTGCGTTTATTGTCAGGCACGCTTGCCACAGCACCCTGTTTGGGTAGCTTTCCCTGCTCCACCGCTTGGTCAGTAAGCTTGTGAGCCAAGCGAATAACCTGTGGATAGTGGTGAGGTTCGCAGCAGTCACCATACTTTGTATCTCTGGAACCAAGCCACATAGATAAAGCTCAATTCATTTGATCGGAGGATCGATCATGCTAGGGCAAAGTGTCGCCAGCTCGTGAGACCTCGTAGTGTAAGCCTCGATCTCAGATCCTTCCATTTTCAACTTCCAGAACTCAGCTTCCAGCTTCTGGACTTCATTGCGAGGACAATCTAAAGTGCCTCTAGCTGTGCTTCCAGATCAGCAAATCTATCGTCGATCACTATGTTGTGGTGCTCTTGCGCGTTCATGCGTTCAGTAAGTGCTACAACGTTGCCTGCCAGGGTATGATGCCCACCAATGGCCATCGAGAGTCGCTCCTGGAGCGTCTCTACCTGGAAAATCAGCTGACGCATCTCATATCGTAGAGTGGAGTTCTCATCAGTGAGTCCTCTAATGCGCTGTCGCTCAGTGTCTAACATAGCCACTAAAGCTGCAATCGCCTGCTCGAGAGGGATGTCTAGGGAAGGAAGAGTAGGTGATGTAAAGGCTGTCGATGACCTAGTCCTAGGCCGGGTAGGAGCTACAGCTGGTACACCCTCCCTGTAAACCATGCGGTGTATATAGGTAGGGTAGAAGTTCCAGTTCCGCGAAGGATCGCACTCGGGTAATGCGAATGGCTGATCCCAATCCATCTCTTTAGAGGGGTAAGGATGTCGAGGCCAGTCTGATCCCTTATCAGGTACGGAGAAGAAGGAGGAGTGACTCAGATCATGCTTGTCTCTTGCCTAGAGCTCTTGATGACGATGCCATGCTGCGAGGTACGTGTTTTGTATGCCAATGAGTATACAGTAAGGAATAAGTAATGAGTAACTAACAAACTATACGGTTATAGTCTAGTGTGTAGGCAACCTAGTTCCCTATAACCAATGGCTCTGATACCAATCTATCATACCCTTAGAATCCACGTGCGGGGTTTTACCGCGAGGCGAAGTGAACAAACCAGGATCTCAGTCATTAGTACTCAGAATGACTCTACATGCAACATTAAACACATCAGAGTTTAAAACTTAAAATATTTATGGAAGCATTTTGTAAATAACCCAAACACAAGGTACTAAAGGTAAACTACGCAAAACATGTGCCCAAACCAAAGTACGAAAGTAAATGCTAAATTAAAAGTAAACAATGTTTGAATAAAACATGCTTGACACTTGCGTGCTCCTATGGGCAGCTGCTAGAAACGACCTGAGAAAAGCATACTAAAAGTGTCAACATGAGGTTGGTGAGTTCAAGAGTTTGCGTTAATCATAAATCAGTACAGTTGTAAAACATAAGAAGTGCATTGAAATAGATAGCTAGTCTATATTCACAAGTAGTAACCATAGTGATTTCGCGATTGAAGCTGACTGTGTTCGTTGTTTGCCTCCCGTCACGACATACCAGGTCGTGACGCTGTTAGTAGTAGGACAATATTTCATTTTTTTTGACCTCGAGTTGCACAGGTGGGGCTTGTCAGACCCAGTAGTACTACCCAAGTAAAGCTAACAGTGAGCGGAAGACAACCTTCAGAGGTCACCTAGAACACGCGAGTACATAAGTACGTGTACGCAGAATCTTTAATAACCCCAAGTGCTTAATAAACACATTGACTCAGGTTTTGGAAAACAAGACACATTAGACCTAGACAAAGTAGGGGCCTCAGATTCGCACGCGTGTATGATACCATCAGCAATATACCACATGTAACTCATGCAAGCAAGACATTAAATTATAATAAATCGATAATGACAATTCATCTAACATATAACATGTATACTTGCACATTTTCCAAGAAAGCCCATATGTCCATAGTTGCACCAACTAATTATATGACCCAATCATTACAATCCAACACATTAAACATCATCCAGAAACATTCTAAATGATCCTAATATCATAAACAAGTCTAACTCACAATATCCAATGAATCTTCAAAATTAAAGTTTCCCTTTGTGAAAGTAACACCCAAAAAATCATCTAACACCCAATTCATTCAGGAATTCATCAACATCATGCTTAATCAAGTCCATAACTATCATCTAGACACGACCACCATCATTCAAAATCATAATCCACAAATCTCATATCCAAAGTTTCTACTTTAATAAGGTATGAACTACATGATTAATTTATGGATTTCTTGAATAATTATCATAATCCAACATTCATACAACATCATTAATATCATAACATCATCAATCCATCATCAATTCATCAAGTTCATGCATAAAAGTTACTATTATTAGTAAGGTATGAACAACGCATCTAAACCACGAATTTCTTGTATAATCCATGTAAACTAGCATCAATACAATCTAACTAACATCATATAATCATCAAACAATCAAAAATTTGACATTCTAAGCAAGAATCGAACTAGGGTTCGGCCAACCCAAGAAATCATGAAAAACTCATAAAAATCTAACCTTTAATCGCGTAATGGCCAAGAATTGAAGTTGCTAACGTGTTGTAACCTTTGAAACTCGATCAAAATCAAAGCTTGACTGTTTTTCTTGGGTTGAAATCACAATGTGTGTGTGTATGGTGATGGTTGCGGCCGAAAGGGTGGGGAGGGATTAGGGTTGGGTTTAATTTTGTTAAGTTTTATTTTAAGGTAATTACACTTAACCCCATTGTATATTTTATAAAACTAATCTTTAAACACTTTTTAAAGGTTTTAACTACTAAACACCAAGTATTATTAAACAACAATAATAGTCATGTATATCTTTCATTATAAACAAAACACACAAATTATAAATAACACGGTGACAAGTTACAAGATAAAATTCACAAATAATATTTAAAAAATCACCATAAGCACATAAGCACAACTTATAATCACATGATTAATCAAGTTATTATCCAGGAACCATTGTTAATTATTATTAAGTCACCAACGTTCAACGACAACTAGTGTGTGCTCATGACACGTGTATGCAAGACCTAACGGAACTAACGGAGTTTGGTAACGAAAAATTACCGGATGTCACAGAACCTAATCTTTGCCTACACTCTAGCAGAGATTCGACCTTGTTGAGTTAGCGGAGAAACCATTCTCCATTCCCTCCAACTCTCAAGTTGCTGCTCATATCAGAAATCATCTGAGCAGTCTTCATCTGGCTGAGCTCACAAAGAAGGCCAAGATTGAAGAAGAGTTGAAGAGGAGAGCAAAGGATGAGGAAGAAGGCACAACTATAAAAGGAAAACCATTCCTTCAAATGGTTAAAGGCTCCACTTCCGATCCTATAGTTAGATGGGAGTATGACTACAATTCCCATCAACTAACTCTCTTCAGAGGGACGTAACAAAGGGTGCATGTCATTCAATACAACAGACTGGATCTACTATTTACAAATGACTTGTACCAGCTCCTCACCACCACATCAGGGAAGAACAAGGAAACAGACAAATATTTTCTTTCCCTGGTGTTAAAGACTTTAAGGAGCAGAAGGAAGTGAAGTTTTGGTAGTATCAGCCTAGGGGGAGTTTGTTGGATCACATGAGGCTGGTGCAACCAAAACAACACTTAGAATAATTTTGAAGTACAATTGAAGAAGTCTTCCGAAGCTAAAACTGTTCTTCCGAAGACAAGTTGAAGATCTTCAGAAGCCTAAGTATGAAGAATTTTCAAAAGTAAAACTAAGTCTTCTGAGACTAAGTGGTTTTACTTTTGAAGTATAGGAAGAACTTTTGAAGGAAGAATCAAGTCTTCAAGTATATAAAGACAAGTAATTCTCCTTCCGAAGAATTCACACTTAGAAGCTCCAAGACAAAGTCTTCGAAGAATGAAGTCACAAAGACTTGCAGAAGACTTGGAAGAAGTTGATTCTTCCGAAGTATAAATGGCTTCGGAAGAACTTAAGTATAGGAAGAACTTTTGAAGGAAGAATCAAGTCTTCCGAAGTATATAAAGACCAAGTAATTCTCCTTCCGAAGAATTCACACTTAGAAGATCCAAGACAAAGTCTTCGAAGAATGAAGTCACAAAGACTTGCAGAAGACTTGGAAGAAGTTGATTCTTCCGAAGTATAAATGGCTTCGGAAGAACTATTCTTTCGGAAGAACTTATTCTTCCGAAGCCATTTTGCATTCGGAAGAATCAACTATGAACCAATGGAATAAGCATGGCTGTCTGACATCCGCTGACAACTCTGATACACTGCATGGCCTTTTCCCACTCCCATGTAGTTGACCATACTTTATCCACTTTTATCTTTTCAGTTAGTACAGTTACCATACTTAGTTGGTGACAAAAGGTAAGTCATGGACCTATCATGACTACCTAATCTAGGATATTATTTTATCTTAGATATTTTACTTCTAGCAATGTAGTATTTGCTTAGCGGTAAATTCCAGCTGATTTTCCAAGTATAACCGGTTGTCGATAGTAGTATATATAGTTTCTCATTGTAACTGATGTAACCATGCTTGTAAGAGTCTTGTAATACTGAGTTGAGTAATAATATATACAAGTATCTTGAAAACCTTTCTTATGTTCATCAACTTATTATATTATTGTCAACTTAGTTAGAGATTTCTCTTCATCAACCGAGTGAGACTTAGTGAGTTTGTGAGATACAAAACTTGTGTCGAGAGACCAACATTGATCCTGCACATAAGTCATCCCTCTAGAATGTATAAATTAAAACAAGGTTCTAATATTTTGTCTAACATTTAATAATTTGATATGTATTTTTATGAAATGTCTACGGAGGGTAATTCTAATGAAAGTAATTTAAACACTACTACATTTAACATAAACCAAGTGCAATTGAATTCGGTTGAATTTGGTTTGGTTAGGCATCTTCCCAATTCGGTTCAGTTTGGTTTTCGGTTATGACTAAAACAATTTCAAAACCGAATAAGTCGAACAAACTGATAACCGAACCGATGCACAACCCTACAAGTTACGTAAAAATACTCTATGTTTTTGCAAAACGAGTTTGACATGTCACACTCCAATCCACGAGCACGACTTGTATCATAATACACAATAATATACATGGAAGACTTAATATTCAAGACCACAATCGAGACTGAATTAAAACTTTTAACAGTACAAACATAATCGACGCATCATTGTGTCATAATCCTCAAACACAAAAAACACCTACCTCCCCAAGCAATTTTAATCCAGTCTCTATCTTCTATATTAAATACTAGCAATGTTTCTCTCAGAAAGAACTAAAAAATTTTAAATTATAGAAAAGAGCATTTCTTCTGTAAGGCCCCGTTCTCGGGACGCTTACAGTTGGTCAATCATCGCATAAACCATATAAAATTCATCATTTTGCAACGAAAATTTAAACTTTTCATTAATAATTAAAAACATATCAATACATCATATCTTTAAATTACATCATCAAAAATTATATTAATACAATATCATCTTAAAATATGGATGCCAGACTCAAAACTTTCCCAGTAGCTTATGCATCCATGTCTGCACCTCTTTAGCATCAAACGGTTACCTGCCAACTATTATGCATACAAAAAGTTAGCGACGCAGAGTGATTTCTAGTTTAATAATAAAATGCTTGCGTTATGTTAAAACATATCCTTTACTTTCATTCGTGATCACACATCGTACGTACATCTAGATAATAATCATTATCTTCATCATCGTTCATCATCATTAGTTTTCGTACGTTCATTCATTTACATCTTTACTTTCTTTATGAATCCTGCCATAAGCTAAACCCCCAACATTGTGCACGAAGCTGGTACTTTATCGAGGCCTGTAAACAACCCTTAATCATTGTGCACAAAGCAGATACATTGTGCACAAAGCAAATACATTCCATACATTGTGCACGAAGTAAAATACAGTACCTGGGTAAGCGACAAGGATTCCATCATTCATTACTTCCATTTTCATCATTCGTTATCCTTCACTTTCCTCACATAATACTTTACGTACATAAACATAACACACCATGTAAAGTCACATCATATACCTAATATAGAACAATCACCATCATACAATGCATACATACCATAAACAAGCATAAGCCACCATAAAACCTCATTTCTAAGCATAGATCTAGCATGCTAAACACTTAGAACAAACTAAACATCATACACATCTTAGAAAAACATCTAAAAATATACACCCAGTCGCACACCGTGTCAAAATTCATAGTTTAGTTTAGAAAACCTTCTGCCCAGTATGCATAACAGCCCCAAACACTTAGAAAATCAGTAAAAGAGGGGATCTAGAACTCACCTTGAACAGTCTTAGAGTAGAAAACCTCAAACCCAAGAACCCACTTGAAGTTCTAGCACCTTTTGAAGATTTTCTTCCACTTTCTCTCACTAAAACCGGTTGAGAGCTTCTCTCTCTCTAGAACTGAAGGTTGCAGGAGAGAAAAAAGGCTATAGGCGGCCATACCTCTTTTAAACCCCATTATGTGCTAGTTTGGCCCTTGCACGCTTTTAACCCCTTGCTTTTAAATAACTTTCTGTTTGCTCCTTTACTTTTCTTTTCTTTTCTTTTTTTTTCCTGAAATTTCCGGGTGTTACAAGTCCTCCCCCCTTATATAATTTCGTCCCCAAAACCTGTCACTCCTTAAAGAGATCTAGGTAGTGCCATCTCATTTCTCCTTCTGATTCCCCAAGTGGCCTCCATTACTTCAATGCAACGACCATAGCCGCCACTTTAGAGAACCTTTGGATAAATCTCCTGTAGCAACCCACCAAACTCAAGAAACTACGAATCTCAGATGGCGTCCTTGGAGACTTCCATTGCCCCACTGCCTCAACCTTTGTCAGGTCTACCATAATCCCTTCAGGATTAACCACATGACCCAAAAGCTGAACCTCGCATAACTAGAACGCACACTTGGAGAACTTGGCGTATAGCTTCTCCCTTTGAAGTGTATCCAGCACTTCCCAGATGTGACCGACATGTTCCTCTTCGCTCTACGAATAAATCAAGATATCATCGATAAACACAATCATTGATTTATCCAACATCGGCCGACACACCCGATTCATCAAATCCATAAAAGAGGTTGGCGCGTTGGTTAGACGAAAGACATTATGAGGAATTCGTAATGCCCGTATCGCGTCCGAAAAGTGGTCTTTGGAATATCCTGCTCTTTAACCTTTAGTTGATGATAGCCCGATCGGAGATCTATCCTTGAGAACCAACTGGCACTTTGGAGTTAACCAAACAAGTCATCAATCCTCGGTAGTGGATATCGGTTCTTCACCGTTAACTTGTTTCACTCACGGTAGTCGATGCACATCCTCATGCTACCGTCCTTCCTCTTCACAAACAAGACCGGAGCACCCCATGGAGAGATACTCGGTCGGATGAACCCCTTATCCAGCAACTCTGGCAGCTGAGTCATCAATTTCTTCATCTCGGAGGGATCTAATCAATACGGTGCCTTAGCAACAGGTTGGGCACTAGGTATCAATTCGATATGGAACTCGATCTCGCTTTCCGAGGGCACACCTGATAGATCCTTCGGGAACACGTCTAGGAAGACGCACACGACCGGTACATCGGGCCATCGTGGTACTGACGCATTCACATCATCCACCTAAGCCAGGTAGGCACTTCATCCACGCCTCGTACACTCCTCTGCCACAACCATCAAAATTGCTTTCGGGACCGCACTAACTCTATCGCCGTAGATTGCCACCAACTCCCATCGGGCGCGGTCATCAAATCATCTTCTTACGACACAAGATGCTTGCCACATTGGCTGCTAGCGAATCCATCCCTAAGACTACATCAAATCCGCATAGGGGCACCACAAATAATTTAGCAGGGAATCTATGGCCTTTCGATTCTATCACAGAATGCTCTAGGGCATCATGTATCCTAGTGGACTTTCCGCTAGCAGTTTCTTCATCGAAGAGCTCATCAATCCTTCTACTCCTAACAGGCAACTTATCATAAAAGATAGAAGAATTAAAACTCCTACTAGCACCAGAATCAAAAACAAAGGCACAAGTCTAGTTTACTAGGAATGTACCTGGCACGACGTCGGGGTCCATCCTAGCCTCCTCCCAGGTCATAGTAAATGCCCTGGCTTCGGCCCTCTGCCCTTCCTTCTCCTTCTCAATCCCCTTCCTTGCCCCGGAGTTTTTAGCCCCTCGGCTTCTTGCAGTCTCTGCTCAAATGCCCTGCTCCACTACAGTTATAACATTTCACCCCTCTACAGTCCCTCGCCCTATGGCCCTCCTTTCCACATTTAAAGCAGAGATTCGATCCCCACCTACAATTCCCTGCGTGCTCCTTCCCGCACTTTCTGCAGGCTTTCTCTCCCCCTGTTATCGCATTCCGATCATCCACTCTCATCTTCTTACCTCCAGCCACAAATCCCCCATCATTATCCCGCTGCCCATTCCTATTCCTACCATTGTCCCCCTTCTTCTCCACATCCACCATCACCACCGCCTCTCGCTCTTCATACAGTCTCCCCGCAAGATCAACCACCGACCTAAATGTACCTGGCCGAGCAGCGATCAGATGTCGGCGGATATCCGTCGGCAAACCCTGGATGTATCTCTTTATTTTCCGGGACGCGGGTGTCACCTGCTCTGGCACCAGCCTCGCCATTTCATTAAACTTAGTTGTGTACTGCTGGTGCGTCATAGTTCCCACCTCCAACTGCAGGAACTCTCTCTCAATCTTGTCGAGTTTCCTATGAGGACAAAACTCCTCGATCACCATCTTCTTCAGTTCACCCCATCTCATCATCCCGATCGCCCTGCTACCCTCGACCTAGACAATGTTGTCCACCAGCACAAGGCCGAATCCACAAACGAGTGGGTAGCAAACTTCACCTTCTGATCCTCCCTGCACTTGCTGATATTTAACACAGCCTCCATCTCTCTCACCCATCGGTGAAAAGCAACAACACTCCCATTCCCATCAAATGTCGGGGGCTTGCATCTCTGGAATGCCCCATAGTTGCACCCCTTTGCAGTTTCTTGCACTGCTTCCACCTCCTCATCGTCACTAGAAACAACCATCTCAGTTTCTGGTTGCTCCCTTTCTCTTGAACCTCCTTCTTCGTCCTCTCGCCTATTGGCATTCTCCTTCTCCTGTTTCTCCTTCTTCTTATTTTCTCTCACAGCTCTAATAACCTCAGTTACCACAGACAACAGGATCGTCTGCATGACTTGATGAACTTCCTCCACTATTGCCTCCTTCCTTAAGGCCCTCAGATTAGCACTCTCATCCTCACCATCATGGTGATGAGGCTCGGGCTCTTCAGGAGCCATTTAGGCAGTCTTAGCCCTGTTCCTTGTGGCACGCGGTCCAACACCACATCCACCTCGACCTCCACCTCGAGAAGCATCCAAAGATCTACCACCAGCCATCTCTAAGCACTACAAGATTCAAACACCAACACGGTCATTCAAGTAATAGCTCTGATTATGTCAAGTATAGTAAGTCCCTAATTGCAGTGGCCAGTTGTGATTAGCCACTTACTTTACTCTTCATTCTCCAAACATTTCCTATCCTGACTACATCAGTATCCAAATCTACAAAGAACACATAATCCACATAGCACACGCACATAATTCCCTTTTATTAACCCTCATAAAATGTTTACATAAAACCTTTACCTGCAGGCATGTAGCTACTAGGACTGGCATCCCTTTCCCTTTCGTCCCATTCTCAGTTTAAGTTTAGGTTCTTTGAAAATATTTTATCCAATTCTCTTAAACTTTGGCTCTGACACCAACTTGTAAGGCCCCGTTCTCGGGACGCTTACAGTTGGTCAATCAAGGCATAAAACATATAAACTTCATCATTTTGCAGCGGAAATTTAAACTTTTCATTAATAATTAAAAACATGTCAATACATCATATCTTTAAATTACATCTTCAAAAATTGTATTAATACAATATCATCTGAAAATGTTGATGCCATACTCAAAGCATTCCCAGTAGCTTATGCATCCATGCCTGCACCTCCTTAGCATCAAACGGTTACCTGCCAACTATTATGCATACAAAAAGTCAGCGAAGCTGAGTGAGTTCTAGTTTAATAATAAAATACTTGCGTTACGTTAAAACATATCCTTTACTTTCGTTCGTGATCACACATCGTACGTACATCTAGATAATAATCATTATCTTCATCATCGTTCATCATCATTAGTTTTCGTACGTTCATTCGTTTACATCTTTACTTTCTTTATGAATCCTGCCATAAGCTAAACCCCCAACATTGTGCACAAAGCTGGTACTTTATCGGGGCCTGTAAACAACCCTTAATCATTGTGCACGGAGCAGATACATTCCATACATTGTGCATGAAGCAAAATACAGTACCAGGGTAAGCGACAAGGATTCCATCATTCATTACTTCCATTTTCATCATTCGTTATCCTTCCCTTTCCTCATATAATACTTTACGTACATAAACATAACACATCACGTAAATTCAAACCATATACATAATATAGAACAATCACCGTCATACAATGCATACATACCATAAACAAGCATAAGCCACCATAAAACCTCATTTCTAATCACTTAAGCTCTACTTCCCAAAATTCCAGAAAATCCCAAGTCCCAGAAGGAATGCGGATGAACTTAACAAATGCGAACGAACAAAGAAATGCGGATGAGCAAACAAATGCGGATGAACACTTCAGAAAATATTCCAAGTGTTCCAAATAAATGTGCATGAACACTGTAACAAATGCTCAAGCACAAAGCATATGAAAGTTTTCAGAAAGTATTCTAAGTGTCAGGAAATGCGCATGAACCAAACGGGGATGACTGAAACAAATGCGCATGAACAAAACACATGCAAATATTCAAATCTAAATGCGGATGAACAAAATACTTAGAATATTGAACATAAAATCAATGCCGTTGAATGCTTAGCAAATGCAGATGAACGTTCAACAAATGCGGATGAGCAAAAGACTTATGCGAGTGAACAAATCTAAATGCGGATGATCACCCAACCAATGCGGATGATCGTTACCCACCTGCAATGCAACTTATGCCATAACCAGTTCCCAATCATCATTCTAACACATCCTTAGCACAGATCTAGCATGCTAAACTCTTAGAACATACTAAACATCATACACATCTTAGAAAAACATCTAAAAACATACACCCAGTTGCACACCATGTCAAAATTCATAGATTAGTTTAGAAAACCTTCTGCCCAGTATGCATAACAGCCCCAAACACTTAGAAAATCAGTAAAAGAGAGGATCTAGAACTCACCTTGAATAGTCTTCGAGTAGAACACCTCAAACCCGAGAACCCACTTGAAGTTCCAGCACCTTTTGAAGATTTTCTTTCACTTTCTCTCACTAAAACCTGTTGAGAGCTTCTCTCTCTCTCTAGAACCGAAGGTTGCAGGAGAGAAAAGAGGCTATGGGCGGCCATACCTCTTTTAAACCCCATTATGTGCTAGTTTGGCCCTTGCACGCTTTTAACCCCTTGCTTTTAAATAACTTCCTGTTTGCTCCTTTACTTTTCTTTTCTTTTCTTTTTTTTTCTGAAATTTCCGGGTGTTACATCTTCCAATATATATGTGAAATCTATATTATTGTAAAAAACCTTATTTATTGGCAAAACCAATTTATCATCCTCCATATATTCTACCCTCACACATTGATAAAAGCGCGCCTAGGCGCATGGCGACCTCAGGTGCAGGGGCAATCGCTTTATGTCACACAAGGCGAGGTGTGTACAAGAAGCGAGCACCTAAGTCCTTTTTCTAGTGAAACCTGAGGCGCAAAGAGCACGATTCATGTATAGAAACATGTAATCGAAGTTTCATGCTCAAAGTTTGAGATGATAGTGAAGAAACTGAAGCTTACTTATGACAAATATGAATAACCACAATGAAGATGGAGAAGAACATGAAGATTCAACTAGATGGACCATAACCATGTAAAGAGGAAGATAAGTGACCACGGCTTTTATAATCTCTTAGGATTACAACATCATCTTGGTTTATACTTGGTTAAATTAAGTTACAAATTTCACCTTTAATGTTTTTGTTTTTATAAATTTTATAATAAAACTTTTTTTTATGGTTATTTGTTTTTCTTTTCCTTATTTTGTTAAGAGTTATTCTTTCTTAATTTGTACATATAGCTTTTTATGTTGTAAATAGAGGTTAGTTATAAGATTCATAATATACGTCTTTTAATTATCTAACTTTTTATCATTAAATAATTAATATTATAGTAAATATTATATGAAGCTAACATAAATTCTTTTTTATCAATCCTTTGCGCTTCAAGTACAAAAGTCTCGCCGCTTTTGCGCTTTAGTTTTAGACCTTGTCGTTTTTGTGCGCTTCTCGCTTTTTAAAACCAAGCCTCATGTAATTTGAACATTGGATTAAACTCAAAAACTTAAATAGATATGAATACGCAACAAACATGTACTGCATTGACTCGTCATCCAAATCATCCGTCTTGAACTCACGCTTAATGTTTTATTTGTTGCAGTTTCATCTTTTCCATTAGATATTTTCATTGAGACAAAAACTCTTAAATGGAAACAAAAAACATCGAGTTCAACAAAAACGAATTCTAACTTTAACTAAAAGTTTATAAACGACTCTGTTTCTAATGCAATCCTTTTGGGGTATTGGCATCACCACCCCTATTTATCAAAAATAAATTATCTTCCGTTTCTGATAACTAAAAAAGTAAAAGTTAGAAAAAGAATGTCCACTCCTGGCAACCACATAGTGCTACTCTAGAGGTTAGACTCCATCAAGAGGTTTTTTCTCTCACGTAATTTGGCCAATCATTTACTTCTATTTAGGAGAAATGGGATTTGAGCACAGATACAATCTTCTTGCATATTGTTATAGCAAACCAATGCCATAAGCCATTATCAATCATACCATCAAGCTTCGACGGTACGGCATACCCTAGTGAAGTATTCCAAATTATTTTTAACTTGGCGTTTTCGTTGCTAAATAACTTTTGAAATTCTTTACAAAGATATATCAACCCTCTAAATGTACAAGTGCATTCTATTAGCGTGGTTTTGAATAACAGGATTGCAATAAAATTCAAGATGTGGGGGAAACCTGATTAGTGTTGTGATTATCAATGTATTACAGCATGTTCTCATACAAGGGGGTGTATGCATATATGTATGTATAATCACGTGGCATAGTTTGAGCCGATAACAAAAACAAACGTATCAGGATGCAGGGAAGTTAAGCTCATGAGGATAAAAATTTGGACGAGATGTCTCCAGAAAAAGGGTATTTCTTTTATATGAACTTCGACTACGAATGACATAGTGAAGATGCCTACCACTGGCAAGCAAACAGTCAGACCGCAATTTTGGGGATAAATGGAGAATCAAAATAATTTTACATAGCCCGAAATGGGTTCTCTTGTTTTTTTTTTTCTTTTTTTCGTATCACTCTGCCATTAAAATCAGTTTACTACTTATAACATCCAAAAAAAGTCCTTTTCCAGAGATTTAAACCACGAAACCAGGGAGGGATACAAACCAACAGTAAAATCTAACACCTACCATATGTGAGAGGATATTCTGCAGCCTCATAAAAAGGACATTTAAGCCCGGGATGTTCTCGCACCAATATCCATCGGTATTGAGGATGCACCCTCGTTTCCAACAATTGAAAATGATGTTCACTCATTACGAATGGAACAATATTTCTCCCATAGAGACGGTGATATAGCCATTTCAGCCATCAGATTCTTAACTTATGACTGCAATCTCCTCCGATGTAAAGTCAACAATTGGTGATCAATGTGGCAATTTTAACTCATTTGCCTATATATAGACCTATTCAGATTATGTGTTGATCATTAACGGGTTAAATATGTTAAGTTTAGATACTTCAAAAGAAAACTTGGTCGAAGTCATTTAAAATGTATGTTGATGTATTAAAAATTTAGAACCTTCTAAGGCACTTCAAAAAATTCATATTACTTAAGTAATCATTTCAAAACACGCTTTTGTTTATAAAACTCAAACAACTGGGTAAAGAAAGACCTGTTTTGACTTGCCCTTGATAATTACAAACTTCACCCAAGCTCGTTACCGACCTGCCCATTTTCCTGCTTTTAGTTATGAACAGGAACAACATGTTTAAGAGGTTGCATCTTTGTTCTAGATTATATTAGATAGAATGTGTTCCATTTTCGCTGAACAAATTAGCTGAAGTCTGCCATGGCAACATTAAATGGGTGTTTTCATGGATGCAGTGGACTGTTTATAGGCTAAGGTATCATATACTTCAGAAAGAAGTAAAGAAAAAGAATAGAGATACCTGACACGATTCAAAGATGCAATAGCTCTAAGTGCACTTCAAATCATGTCTTCATTGCGTTCAATTTCTTGCTTTACAGCATCTTGTTTTGGCCTGAAGCTAACAGTTTTTGAAGAGGCTCCACCAACGAATCTAAAACTGTAAGGGTTCAAACCAATTCTGTAACTTAGCTAGTTATGAACCAGTGTCTAGAAGCCCAAACAATAAACTTAAAAAAACACTCACCTGCTAAGACAGCTGAAGGACACTTGTCTGCAAGTTTTGAGAGGATAAGATGACAAGGCATCTTAACATCATAATGATCTGAGTGATAAACATTAGTTATTCAATCAGTATCCGTGTAAATGTGTAATGAACCAGGTTATCAAGTAATTTTTAAGAGAAGAGTAGGTGGCAACATCGACTGACAGGTCAAAAATGATAACTTATTGCATGGGTCGTTTCAAAACATTAGTGCAAAAATAAATAAAAACAATTAGTACGTCAGATAAGGAAAAAAAAACTAATAAAATGATATACAAGGATTTGTGCATTAAAGATACTCGTTAGGCGACTTTCGACCGGTTTCCCTAAACTTGTTTAAAAAAAAAGTTAGAGATCTAAATTAACCAAATAAAAAGCCCACACACCAGAATCAATTCATTCATTAATATGCTGATATTGCCACCTATAGATCGTGATAAGTTATTGGTTCAGTTGGTTCCAAATACAACAGAATAATTAGAGTTCACAATGTGCTTACCATCAAGACCAGACTTAACGTAAGGCACAATGAAAGATGAAGGGTTCAATTGATCAAGGCAATTATCAAGCAATGTATCTACACATTCAAATGCTGCTTTCCTTAACTCAAGGCCATCATCAACTGTATGCATAAAAGGACCAAGGTCCACCGTCCTAATCAGTTCTTTCTGCACAAGTATTAAAGTCAATACACGAAACATATATAGACCAATAATGATTTTAATGAAAAAATGATCAAGCAAAAGCTTCACAAAGGGCATAAGTAAATGAGGAAAGTAATAAGACAACGGCATTTCTAGATAACACAATTGCAGCATAAAGTTCAGGCATTTCAAGTCTTCACCAAAGTTAGTTGGACACGATCTTGAAAGAAAGTTTAGGCATGAAATTACTTAAATGGTTCTTCAAAATCTAATAACAATTAAAATAAAAAGAAAACCCAAAATAAGCACATATGTGTTCCAGGTATCAGATGTTACTCAGGAACTAAACAACTGTCCTTGATGCCGGTAGTTCTGCCCAGTATTCTTCTTAGTGGTCAACAGAGCCAACAGCCAAACAAGCTTTACTTCTAGACAGAGTTTCAGGTACCAATTAATATCATAATAATTTGCATAAAGTTTGTAACAATCATTCATGATAAATTGATAACTAGAGGAAATATTTCGCTTGTTTGATCTCCACCTGTATTTAGTATTAACGTTAAAAAATGAATAGGCTCATACCACTCCATCCTTGGAATTAAAGAAAAAAGAACATAAATCTCAAACATGTGACCAAGGGAGTTGGATTTAAAGCGGGCATCTTACTACAGGAAAGTTTTGCAGTTCTTCAAATCTAACTTCTTTTTCCATGAAAGAAAAACTAGTATATAAGGTTTAATGATGATTTAGCATAGGTTGGACTCACCATAGTTGTTAGGATTATTTTGTCTTTTATGTAATAGGTTGAATGTTAGTTTGTTTCCATGTATTTTGTATTTGTATAGTTTCACTGACCCAGCAAACCTACGAGCAAATCTATAGTTTCGCTCGTAGTCAGCTGTCCTAGGCCACCCGGCGAAACTGTATTTCGCTGCCCGGTGAATCTAGTTGATGGTCAAGACAGTTTCGCTATCCAGCAAAACTGTCACCGAAATTAACTCTGCTTATATATTGTCATGTTCTATCATTGTAAGCAAGTTTTTGCAAAACCCTAATACTGAAATATTGTTGCAACTTTGTGTTTTCGGCCGGAAGCCTATTTGTCATTACTTTTGAGCCTTTGTTTGGTGATTATTGAATAGATTCGAAACTTATCCATTATGTTATTGTGAGTATTGTGTTGATTCAGTGGGATTTCTAAGTTTATTCATCAATTGTACTGTTATATCAATCATAACGACCAACAATATGGTATCAGAGCCATTGTGCTCTTGATTGGTTGAGTTTTGTGTATTTTCGAGCTTAAAGTCACTGTTCCATTCAATACTGTTCTGATATGCTTGTTTTGGATATGGAAATTGATTGAGGCTTATTCGTATTTGGTGTGGGAAGCTATAAAAATCATCAGATCTCAAATTCATTGAGATTTGGATGAGTTTGAGTTGATTTAGTGCTGAAAAAGTTTTTCAGATACGTTGGGCGAAACTAGAGTTCTTCCAGAGAAACTGCCACTTGATTCAGCGAAACTACATAATTTGTGGTTTTTGGATTTGGTTTCTTTGCCTCAACAAAAGTACCTCATTTTGAACGAAAGTTCACCTTCTTTGATTGCCAAAGCAAGCGAAAGGGCAGCCGAAATTGTCCTCAGAACGAAAGTTCTACTAGTTTCAGCGAAACTGTCGCCGAAACTAGAGTTTCTAAGCACTCATTCGAGCGAAACTGCTATTCAGCTTCCGAGCGTATCTACTAGCGAATTTATCAGCGAATTTAGAGATTCTTCAGTGAAATTAATACTATTTAGAAAATAACATCTACCAATATCACCATTTCTGACTTGGAGAGTGTTGCACCCAATAGGCCACCGAGGCTTATAAATGGTGATAACTTTGAGGGCTGGAAACGATGTTTAAAAGCCTTCTTTTATTATACTGATCATAATCAATGGGAGTCAATAGTAAATGGTCCACACACTCCAACCGTCACTGTTGGTCAAGTTACCTCACCAAACACTGATCCATCAATCTTTACCGAAAGAGAACTCAAGCTAATCGATCGAAGCTTTCGGGGCTTTAACCTTATGTTTATCACAAGACATCTACAATTATTTTGCTGAACACAAGAATGCAAAATCATTGTATGATTCTCTGTGTGAATTTTATGATGGAAATGAAGATTTGAAGAAGGACAAGAAAGCCCAGGCTGAAAAGGAGTTCAATTCATTCGTAGGACACAAGAATGAAAGCCTTACGGATATTACCAATCGATTTTTGTCTATCTCAAGCACTTTAATGAAATATGATGAACAGTTGGGTAACCATAAACAAGTTACTAAGCTCTTGGACTCTCTTCCACCGCAATGGAGCTTGCAAGTCAGGATGTTGAAGCAGGAAAGACACTTTGCTGATTATAAACTCATGGATGTCATCAACAAACTGAAATCTTTTGATTTGGATATGAAAAGGAGGGAATACAATCAATCCATGATGCCAGCCACAGTATATCCACAAAATGCAGCATTGATCTCATCCGCTGCAAACTCTTCCATATATGGTTCAGCTTATGGTGGTTCTACGGGATATGGCGTATCAAACAAGTTTGGTGGTGGATCTACAAGTGTTGGTTCAAGCTCAAAGACATCCGTCACTGCTCAAATCCCATCTGACACAATGGCATTATTTGGAATGTTTGTACACAGCTATGAAGCTTTGGTTGCGGGGGAGTTGAAGGGAAAAGTAATGACTGTTGAAGACATGTATCAGGTGGATCCTGATGACTTAGAGCAAACTAATATCCAATGGCAGATGGCCATGCTCACATTGCGTGCAAGAAGATTCATGGAACGAACTGGAAGGAGGAACTTTGGCAATCAAAATCAAAACTCTAAACTTGGTTTTGATAAGTCAAAATTGAGATGCTTTAATTGCAAATAGCTGGGGCACTTTAAAAGAGAATGTCCATCTCCTATTATCACTGAACCGGGAACTTCTGAAACTTCCAAAGTTATCCTGATTACCGACAAGAAAGAAGCCAAGCCAAAGAAGGAAACAACACTCATTTCAAACTTTGATTGGAGTGTTGAGATTAAGGAAACTGAAGAAGAAATCAATCATGCTCTAGTGGCTGAGGTGGTGAATAGTGATGTGGATTCAGTTGAGGACTTTGATCCTTTTAGGGAGTTCAAGAGTGAGATTCAAGAAGAAGCTATTGGTGAAAGTGGTAAGCAACAACAACAGGTTCAAGTTGAAGATGTGAAGATTGGGAAAGTCAAGGAAGAAAAAGGTGATTATGAGTATGCTGAAGAGAAAGTGACAGTTTGTGAAGCTGATGAGTTTGGGAAACAACAACAAGTTGAAGTAAGTGGAGTGAAGCTGGATGTCTGTAATCAAGAAAAGAAAAAGGAAAGTGAAGCTGAGGAGACCAGAAAGAAAGCATTAGAGGAGGAAGAATGCAAGAAGAACACTCCGGTCTGTTAATGCGAAAAGGCCCTAGTTGCTGAAAAAGTAGTTATGGGTCTCCCTTATGAGGTAATTCAAGACATGTGTTCTCCTTCATGCAAAATCCATTTATTTAGGGTTTATAAAGCTAACAGATTATTGTTAGAAAATGAAAAAAATTAAAACAAATAAATAAGGAACTTAAAACAAATGAGTCTAAATATTTTGTCAAGTTAAACGAAGCTTTAAAGGAAAATGAGCATTCATAAAGAAATCTTTTGGAAAGAAACGTTAAAATAAATGCTTTAACTGAACGTGTAGCACTTGCTGAATTTGAAACAAGCAAATTAAAAACCAAACTTGAAAAGTGGACAAATTCTGGGATGAAACATGAGGAGCTTTGCAAGAAACAACGGGGGGCTAGAATTAAGACTGGTTTGGGAAGAGAAGAAACCACTCATGTTTATCCTCCTCCAAGTACTTATTGTTATTCTCCTATGCCTATACCTCATCCAACTAATGAATTAATTCAGAAAGATACTAACAGTTTGTATGCAGGTTTAGAAGGAGTGAATCATAAGGAGATTCGAGAGGAATATGATTATGGTGCAAGTAGTGGTCTGGGCAGCTCTAGTCTTAGCATTTCAGATTCCAAAAAGTCTTCAATAGACAATAGTTTAAGTAGATTTGTTACCCAAAAGTCTATTACAGACAACAGCATGTGTAGTTCTAGCTCTAGTCCAGCTTGTTTATCTTCAGATGCCTATGAATCAAATCCTGATGTTTCAAATGCTTGTGTTAATAGAAATGATGGTTGTTCAAGTAAAGCTTCAGACAGACATACCGACTCAAATTGTTTTGAAAAGTTCCTCTGTCATCCAATCCCATCTTTTACACCAATTCGGATCTCTAAACCTAAAGAAACAGAGACAACTTCCTCAAAAGTTAGAAATATTATTGTAAATGAATCAAAATCTGCTAAAATTAAGGCCACAAAAGAAAATCTAAAAGAATCATATGACTCTTGTAGCAATTCTGATTTACACATGTTTGAATGTGAGGAAGAGATATTAATAGATCAAGCTCCTATTTCAAAATGTAAGAAGAAAGGTTTAAAGTCCCGGTGTTTTAGATGTGGGAAGGATGATCACGTAATTAAAGTTTGTCCTGAGGTTGTTAGTAGAAATGTAAATAATAGTGCATTAGGAAGTAGATTAAATCATTTTGTAAATAATTTTTTCTGTAAAAAATCCTCTATTCCGAGACCTAAGTTAGTCACGACTTGGCTCCCAATTTCCAAATCTTAAAATTTTTTTGTTTATATGCCAGGATCATTCCAGAAAAGCTATCAATAGCTACTGCCATGTTGATAGTGATGTTCAAGACATATGATAGGGTTGAAGGACCTACTTACAAATTATTGCATAATAAATGGAGGATATGTTGCATTTGCTGGAGACAAGGGTGGAAAGATGATTGGTCAGGGAGAAGTCTCAAATGGTTCCTTGACTTTGGAGAAAGTGAACTATGTCCCAGAATTGGTATTCAATCTGTTAAGTGTATCACAAATCTGTGATAAAGACATTCTAGTGTTGTTTATGTCAAATGAATGCTTGTTTCTCAAACCAGAGTTTATTAATCCAGAAGATTTAGTGATCATGCGTGCTCCAAGAAAGAATTATACTTATCTTCTGGATATGGAATCACAAGAATCTACCTCCACTGTGACATGTCTCCTGTCCAAAGCTTCATCTTCTGAATCCTTTCTGTGGCATAGACGATTAGGACATGTTAATTTTAAAAATATAAATAAATTGGTTAAGAACAATCTTGTGAGGGGGCTACCACTTAAAGATTTTTCAGTGTTAGAAAAGTGCATGGCATGTGCTCAAGGAAAACAGGACAAAAGGCCACACAAGCTTAAGCTTGAAAATACAATTTCAAAACCCCTTGAATTGTTACATACTGATTTATTTGGTCCTATTAGTGTTAAATCGATTGCTAAGAAATCTTATTGTTTTGTTGTTACAGATGATTATTCAAGATACTCTTGGGTAAGATTTCTAACAAACAAGGGAGACACTGTAGAAGAGCTTCAGAAGCTGATCCTCTCACTTGAAACCATCAACAAAAAGAACGTAATGGCCATCCGAAGTGATAATGGAACTGAATTCAGAAACCCTATCTTTGACTATTTCTTTGCGAGCAAAGGGATTCTCAGACAGTTCAGTGCTGCTAGGACACCTCAACAAAATGGTGTTGCTGAAAGGAAGAATCGGGCCCTTATTGAAGCAGCAAGAACTATGCTGATTGAGTCAAAGCTTCCAATTATTTTCTGGGCAGAAGCTGTCAATTGTGCTTCCTATGTACTAAACAGGGTTCTTATTGTGAAAGACAAAATGAAGACTCCTTATGAGCTTCTTCATAAACGGAAACCCTTGATTGACTTCTTTCGTCCATTTGGTTGCTCATGTACTTTGCTAAACACTCAAGCTCAGAAGTCAAAGTTTGGAGCAGTCTCTGATGAATGTTTCTTCATTGGTTATTCTTCCTCACAAAAGGCGTATAGAGTGTACAACAAAAGAACGCGTATTGTGCAGGAATCATTCTATGTTGATTGGCAAGAGTCTAATTCACCAAATATGAGGTCAGACCCAGCATGGTTTTATGACTCCAATACTTTCTTCAAATCTTTCAACCTTCCAGTATTTGACGATGATGTTGTTCATCAAACCAATGTGTAAATCATTCCTCCAACCGAACCTCTTCCACCTGAACCTCATCCACAACAACCAATTGACCCTCCACCTCAACCTCCGCTTGATGTTCCACCCACACCTCCACCACAACCGATTCCTCTATCCCAACCAACTTCCCCTTCACAATCATCACAAACCACATCTTCATCTCATTCCAATCCATTAACCCTTAACACCAACTTCAAAACCTTAAAAGACCATCCACATGATTACATCATTGGTTCCATTACAGATGGCGTAAGGACACGGAGTCAATCTGGATTGATAAATGAATGTCTCTATACATGTTTCTTATCTCAAATCGTTCTCAAAAATATCTTAGCAGCACTTCAAGACCCAAGTTGGGTTGAATCTACGCAGATGGAGCTTCAGCAGTTCAGGAAACTAAAAGTTTGACAATTAGTTGATCTTCCTCCAAACAAGTTTCTCATTGGTACCAAATGGGTATATCGGAACAAACCAGATGATCGAGGAGTTGTAATAAGGAACAAATCAAGGTTAGTTGTTCAGGGATTTGCTCAGGAGGAGGGAATTGACTATACTAAAGTGTTTGCTCCAGTTGCTCTCATTGAAGCTATCAGAATCTTTCTTGCTCACGCTGCTCACAAAACCTTTAAAGTCTTTCAAATGGACGTTAAGTGTGCATTTCTCTACGGGGACATTGATGAGGAGATTTATGTTTGTCAACCACCAAGTTTCGAGGATCTAGATTTCCCAGATAAAGTATATAAACTTGATAAATCCTTATATGAATTACATCAAGCACCTCGTATCTGGTATGAAACTTTGACACAATATCTGCTCAGCAAGGGTTTCTCTCGTGGATCTATAGACATGACTCTATTCAAGAAGGAAGTTGATGGTGAAATGCTGATTGTTCAAGTGTATGTTGTTGACATCATTTTCGGGTCAACAAATGAGAAAATGTGTAGAGAGTTTGAAGAAGTAATGAAGGATCGCTTCGAAATGAGCATGATGGGGGAACTGTGCTTTTTCTTGGGGTTGCAGGTTGAACAAAAGCCTGATGGTATTCTGATTCACCAAGAAAAGTACGTTTTGGAGATTCTCAAAAAGTTCAAGATGGATGATGCTTCTCCAGAACTCACTCCATTCACTGCTCAAACATGTTTAACTCCAAATGATAATGGAAAATCCGTGAAGGCTCATCGCTATCGTTCTATGATCGGATCTCTCATGTATCTCACGGCTAGTTGTCCTGATATTACGTTCGCCGTGTGCTACTGTGCCCGTTTTCAAGCCAACCCAAAAGAATCACATGAAAAAGCTGTTAAACGCATCTTTCGTTACTTAAAGGGTTTTTCTCGGTTGGGTCTTTGGTACCTAAAAGGAAGGAACTTTAATTTACATGCTTATTCTGACAGTGATCATGGTGGTTGCAGGATCAACAAGAAATCCGTCACCGGCGGATGTCAATATCTCGGGGACTGTCTTGTTTCATGGCAAAGCAAGAAGCAAACAACAGTATCTCTATCTACAGGAGAGGCAGAATATGTTGCTGTATCCAGTTGCTGCTGCCAAGTGCTTTAGATACAACACCAGATAATGGATTACGGAATCAATTTTCTTCATACACCATTTTTCTATGATAATGAAGCTGCTATCGGAATTGTCAAAAATCCAATTCATCATACTCGCACCAAGCATATTGAAACAAGGATTCATGCAATCCGGGACGCTCAGGAAAAGGATTTTATAGATATTATTCCAATTGACACAAAAAATCAAATATCAGATCTTTTCACGAAAACATTTGATAAACCTCGTTTTTATGAATTGTCTCAATGCTGGGTTTAATATCTTTTTGAAACCTCTTTTCTTAACAAAGTGTGTAAATAGCTGTAAATAACTCTTTTGTTTATTTTTTTTTATATAAACTTTTTCTAATAAACTTTTGAGTCCCATATTCCTTCACATCTTTGATCTTTAACAAAATTTGAAAACACAGAAATTTCTATTACATGGCAATTAAAAAGAAATTTCAGGGGATAATAAAGATTAAACTCTTAAGTCTTTTAATTTTGTCTTTTCAGGAACCTCGGGAAAAAGAAGTTTGAAGGAGGTCAATAGCCTTGTGTTGAGATATGCATGGCAGGCTCAGCCTGAAAATGAAGTAAACAATGATCTTGTAGCTAAATTAAAGTTTAAGAACTCGGTGATAAGGATTATCCTCCTGACATTTTGGCCGGCACAAAGTTACAAGTCCTTGTCAAAAATGGGTTGGGAGTTTCAAATCTCTGCTTTGATATTCCCAAAATCTCCCTATCACCTTGTCTCTGAATTGAAGCTTCTCGTTAGCTCCTCGGAGATATATCTCGTGCTTATCTCCTCTGCTATGTGTGAACATTGATCTGGAGTGATGATCACCTTTGTTATACGTGAGTATAGACCTGGAGCTCTCATCAGCAAGTTCTGATGATCTTCTCTGTTATACGTAAGTATAGACCTGAAGCTCTCATCAGCAAGTTCAGATGGTCATCTCCTCTGTTATACGTAAGTATAGACCTGGAGATCTCATCATCGGTTCCCCAAATAAAGGCACAGTGATTCTTAAATTAAGATCATTGTTGAAAACTCAAAAGAAAATTCAAGCAGAGTTAATCATATTGCTCAATAAACCATGAGGACAAGATAAGTACTTTGCCAAATGTCTGTGGGGACCAAGTCATCAGAGTTTCTAAAATTAAACCAAAACATGATAAAGACAGCTGCAGAATACACGTTGAAAAGAATAAGGCATGGGCTTAAAAGGACAAACATATCAGCAATCCCGCCAATCTTTGACTCTATGAAACAATTTCTTGAAAAAGAAGTGTGTATATCCTTTTTTCTTAATTTCTCTTATTTCTTATTTCTTTTTTTAATATTATTTTATTTTATTTTAATCTTTTGTTATTCTTATTTTGTTTATGTTGGTATTATGGGGTGAAGAAGTTTTTCATGAAAGTTTTTGTAAATATAAGACTTAATATTTTTTTATTTTTTTCAAAATATATAAAATTTTCAAAAAAAATTTTCAAAAATTTACTAAGTGTTAGGTTCCAGCGAAACTAAGTTTCGCTGGTTGTTTCGCTAAGCGAATCTATAGATTCGCCGGCAAACTCGCTCTACACTGGGATACATGACTTCATCTGTGATGCCGAGTGAAACTAGTTTCGCTGCCAGCGAAACTAGTGTCTATATATTGCACAGTGTGAAATCAGTTTCACACACTTGTTTGGCGAAAGTAAACCCTAGTTTCTCTATGCATTCACACCAATATTCTTCTAAATCGATTTCGTAGCGATTAATTGTTTCTTAGTGCTTAGGTGGGTGTTTCGATCCTGTTCTTATGCATTTATTAAGGTTTTAAACATTGGACCTTAGTTTTAGGTTGATTCGCTGGGTCGGTAGGTTCGCAGATTCGTTCAGCGAAACTACGAAACTAACCAGCGAATCTGAACGAAAGTTCAAGTGCTCCGAGCGAAACTGTCTAGTCATGCTATTCAAGCATACTTGACAATTTCGCCAGGATAGTTACAGCGAAACTATAGATTCGCTCAGGCAAATGATCCTGTGTCAGGGTCTCAGCGAACTTACAATTTCTCTACTGCAAAAACTATAATTTCGTCCTCAGCAAAACTATAGAATCGCTCAGACACATGAGTTTGTGCCTGTGTCATAGCGAATCTATACTTTTGCTTGAACGAAACTACAGTTTAAACAGCTGCGAAACTGTTAATCTGTGCCTCTAGCGAAACTACAGTTTCGCTGACAAAGCGAAACTGTTGAACTTTCTGCATTTTCTTGCATTTTGTTTATTTCATTGTTTATTCATACTTTAATGTTTTAATGTGTAAAGTGCTATGAGTGACCAACTATGAGGTTTCCGGGGAACGAGGCCTTACAAGTTGGTATCAGAGCCAAAGTTTAAAAGAATTAGGTAAATTATTTTCAAAACCTAAACTTAAACTGAAAATGTAGCTACGTGCCATCAGGTAATTTTCTTAAAGTTAACCAATATTATATGCGTGTGCTATTTGATTTATGTGCTTAGTAGATTTGGATGCTGATGTAGTCAGGATAGGAAATGCTTGGGGAATGAAGAGTAAAGTAAGTGGCTAATCACAACTGGCCACTGTAATTAAGGACTTACTATACTTGACATAATCTGAGCTATTACCTTGAATGACCGTGTTGGTGTTTGAATCTTATAGTGTTTAGAGATGGGTGGTGGTAGATTTTCAAAGGCTTCTCGAGGATGAGGTTATGGTGGATGTTGTGCTGGGCCGCGTGTCATGAGGAACAGGGCTAAGATTGCCAGAACAGCACTTGAAGGGCTCGAGCTTCATCACCATGAAGGTGGGGAAGAGAGTGTTAATCTGAAGGCCTTAGTGAAGGAGGCTATAGTTGAAGGGGTCACCAAGTCATGCACATGATTTTGCCATCTGTGGTGACTAGGGTCATTAGAGCCGTAAGGGAAGATGAGAGGATAGGAGAGAACTGGAGTGGAAAATGTTTTGGTAGTGGTAGTTTCTCTCCCAAGGCAAAAATGCGAATGTAGAGGGTTGCAAGGTGGCTGCAACCGAGTTAGGAGTGAAGGTGTGCAAGAAGTGTGGGAAGGGGCATGCAGGAGAATGTAGGTGGGGATCAAATCTCTACTTTAAGTGTGGAAGGGAGGGCCACATGGCAAGGGATTGTCGGGTGGTGAAATGTTACAACTGTGGCGAGAAGGGGCATATGAGGAAGGACTGCAAGAATCTGAGGGCTGAGAACTCTGGGGCAAGGAAGGGGATCGAGAAGGAGAAGGAAGGGCAGAGGGCTGAAGCCAGGGCATTCACTATGACCCGGGAGGAGGCTAAGGTGGACCCCGATACGGTGTCAGGTACATTTCTAGTAAACCAAACTCATGCATCTGTGTTTTTTGATTCCGGTGCTAGTAGGAGTTTTATTTCTGCTGCCTTCTGTGATAAGTTTCCCACTAGGAGTAGGAAGATTGATGAGCCCTTCGATGTAGAAACTGCCATGGGTAAGTCCGATAGAATTTCTGATGTGGTAGAGGATTATGACATAGAGTTGGAAGGCTATAGGTTCTCTGCTAGGTTGTTCGTTATGCCCTTAGGCAGATTTGATGTAGTCCTAGGGATGGATTGGCTAGAAACCTATGAGGCAAACATCTTTTGTCATAAGAAGATGATTCGATTGACCGTGCCCGATGGGAGTTCAGTGACGACCTACGGTGATAGAGTTAGTAAGATCCCGAAAGTAATTTCGATGGTTATGGCAGAGAAATGTATGAGACGTGGAAGTGGTGCCTATTTGGCCTATGTGAAGGATGTGGATTTGTCAGTACCATGATTGATGGACATACCGGTCCCCGTGTGACTTCCCAGATGTGTTCTCGAAGGATCTACCAGGTGTGCCATCGGACCGCGAGATCGAGTTCCAGATTGATCTGATGCCTGATACCCAACCTGTTGCTAAGGCTTCGTATCATCTAACTCCCTCCGAGATGAAGGAATTGATGACTCAGCTGCAAGAGTAGCTAGATAAGGGGTTCCTTCGACTGAGTATCTCTCCATGTGTATCGACTATCATGAGCTGAACAAGTTGATTGTGAAGAACCGATATCTGTTACCGAGGATCGATGACTTGTTTAATCAGCTCCAAGGTGCCAGGTGGTTCTCGAGGACAGATCTCCAATTTGGTTACCACCAACAGAAGGTGAAGGAGCAGGATATTCCTAAGATAGCTTTTCGTACGCGTAATGGACACTACGAGATTCTCGTTATGTCTTTTGGTTTAACCAACGCGCCGGCTGCTTTTATGGATCTGATGAATCTGGTGTGTCTACCTATGCTAAATAAATCAATGATTGTGTTTATCGATGACATCCTGATTTATTCGAAGAGCGAAGAAAAGCATGCTAGTCACATCCACGAGGTGTTGGAGACGCTTAGAAGAGAGAAGCTGCACGCCAAGTTCTCCAACTGTGCGTTCTAGTTACGGGAGATTCAGTTTTGGGTCATGTGGTTAATCCTGAAGGGATTAATGTAGACCTGACGACGGCTGAGGCGGTGATGCAATGGAAGTCCCCAAAGACGCCATCCTAGATTCGTAGTTTCTTGGGTTTGGTTGGCTATTACAAAAGATTCATTTAAGACTTCTCCAAGATAGCTTCACCATTGACCAAGTTGACCCGTAAAGATATGAAGTTCGTATGGGGTCTGGAGCAGGAGAATGCTTTCGAAGTGCTAAAGACGAGATTGAATCAAGCTCCTGTCTTGACGTTGCCCGAAGGAAGCGAAGACTTGGTGGTCTATTCGGATGCTTCTTAATCGGAATTGGGTTGTGTGTTGATGTAACGGGGGAGGGTTATAGCCTATGCGTCCCGACAATTGAAGATCCATGAGGCTAACTACCCTACTCATGACTTGGAGTAGGCGGCTATGGTCTTTGCATTGAAGAGTTGGAGGCCACTTGGGAGTCAGAGGAAGAAATGAGATGGCACTACCCAAATCTCTTTAAGGAGTGACAGGTTCCGGGGACAGACCAATATAAGGGGGGTGGACTTGTAACGCCCAAAAAATTCAGAAAGAAGAAAAGAAAAGAAAGTAAAGGAAAAAAAGGGGATTATTTCAAAGCAAGGGGTTAAAAGTGTGCAAGGGGCAAACCTGCCCATAATGGGTTCAAAAAGGTGATAAGGTCTCCCATACCCCCTGTCTCGTGCACATTTTCGGCTAGAGTGAGAAGAAGAAGCTCTCATTCGAATTTATAGAGAGAAGAAGCTTTATCTGGTTCTAAAGAGAGAAGTGGAAGAAATCTTCAAGAAGGTAAGATTTTAATGTGTTTCTTCTTGGTTTCAGTCGGGTTCTAGCTTCTGGACCGAGTTCTATGTGTTTCTATGTGTTTAGTTGCTTCTTTTTATGTGTTTAGGTGTAAGAACTCTAGGTATTGCTCTCGGGTTTGTTGTGTTTGACTCGAAAGCTGCTAAGGTGAGTTCTAGATCTCCTCTTTTACTGATTTTCTACTTGTTTGGGGTTGATATGTGTACTGAAAAATGATCTTACTGGGCAAAACTGTGTTTTTCACTGTTAAAATGACTTTTTACAAAAATGTATGTGTTTTAAAGATTTCCATGATGTTGAATGATTGTTTGTTATGTTTAAGTGTGTATCTTGATAGATCCATGCTAAAGGTATGTTAGAAATGATATTTGGGACTAGGAACTGCATAAGTTGAATCACATGTGATAGACTTAGTGTCCCTGTGGACACTAGCCGTCCGCTGTGGACACTTGATCATGAATTAAGTGTCCACTATGGACACTTAAGACAATTAGACTGTCCGTTGTGGACTTGCCACGTCTGCTGTGGACTTTGCATGTCTGCTGTGGACTTTGCATGTCCGCTGTGGACACTTAGGCATATAAACTGTCCATATAGACTGTCCGCTGTGGACTTTGCATGTCCGCTGTGGACACTTTGGAGATTTTATGTTGTACGCTGTGGACATAAAGTGTCCGCTGTTGAAACTTATATATTTAGACTATCCGCTGTGGACATTGATAGTGGCTGTTCTAGGCATATGACAGGCAATGGTTCTCTACTTCAAAATTTTGAGAAAATTGATGGAGGGCCAGTTGCTTTTGGAGGAGATGCTGGAGGTTACATTACCGGAAGGGGTACAGTCACAAATGGTAAGCTCAGCATTGAAAAGGTAAACTTTGTCAAAGAGGTCGGGTAAAATCTACGGAGTGTATCCCAATTTTGTGATCAGAGACACAACATGCTCTTCACTGAGCATGAGTGTATTGTTCTCAAGCCTGGGTGGTCATTCTCAAGAGCATATCCTGCTCAAAGCCCCCAGGAAAGGAAACATGTATAAGATGGACTTGCAGGAAACATCTCCCTCTGGAGAAGTCTCTTGCTTTCTATCTAAGGAAAATAGTGATGAGTCTTTCCTTTGGCATAAAAGAATGTGCCATGTAAACTTTAAAAACATGAATAAATTCATTAAGAATGATTTGGTAACTGGAATACCAAAGAAAGAGTTTACAAGTGATGACCGCTGTGTAGCATGCCTAAAAGGAAAGCAACACAAAGTGTCTCACACGCCAAAGGAAAGAAACTCTATCACTACTCCCCTACACTTATTACATATGGATCTCTTTGGCCCCACCAGTGTAATGAGCCTAGGAAGGACCTCATGTTGTTTGGTGATCACAGATGACTTCACAAGATTCACTTGGGTCTTTTTCCATAGTACTAAGGATGAGACTACTGAGATATTGAAAAAAATCATTTTGAAAATTAAGAATCAATGTGATCAAGGTCAAAACCATAAGATGTGATCAAGGAACAAAATTTAAGAACCAAATTTACATATTTTGTGATGAAAAAGGTATTACAAGACAATATAGTGCTCCCAGGACTCCTCAGCAAAATGGTGTTGCTGGGAGGAGAAACATGACACTTATTAAGGCTGCAAGAACCATGTTGTCTGACTCTAAACTGCCCATCACCTTCTGGGCAGAGGCAGTCAACACAGCCTACTATGTGCAGAATAGAGTTTTAGTGGTTAAGGCTGATGGTAAGTCTCCTTATGAGCTGTGGCACAAAAGGAGACCGTTTGTTGGTTTCCTCAGGTCATTTAGATTTCCTTGCACCATCTTGAATACCAAAGATCAAATAGCCAAATTTGCTGAGAAATCAGATAATGGACACATTATTGGATACTCTTCCCAAACTAAGGCTTATAGAGTATACAATCTCAGAACTAGACTAGTTAAGGAGTCACCAATGTGACCTTTAATGAGCACACTCCGGGTGTGAAAGGTTCTGGTCCTGATTGGCTGTTTGATCTTGATTTAGTTACAAACTGTTTTAACAAATCTTGTGAGAATGTTTCAGGATCTACAAGTAACTTATCTACAGAAGATCCTGACCCAAGATTTGAGCTGAGAAGACCAAGCAAGCATACTACCTCAACTTCAGTGGTAACTAACCCTACAAGTGAAGATCCTATTAGTACAAACATGACAAATTCAGCTGATACATCTGAGGCACCTACAAATTCTAGCTCAGAAGCTCAAAACTTATATGAAGTAACTTCAAATATAGGAGAAAATGGAGGTGGTGACACTGATCAAGAATTTCTTGATGCTGATAACTACTACATAGAAGACAACATAAATGATGTCATATACTCATTGGATCAAGCCTCTCTTGATAAGTGTGTTGATGCAACCAAAGAAGCCAAAGCAACCAAAGAACTTCCAGCTTGCATGCACATTGTGCAAAGTAGAAGTTACTTCGGAAGTTTTACACTTCTCACAGAAAATTATTCTAAGTGTAAAATCTTCCGAAGCCAAAGACCAAATCTTCCAAAGCCAAAGATGAAGTCTTCCGAAGCTTCAAAGACAAAGTCTTCCGAAGCCAATGAAGTGAAGACTAGTTTCGTCCAAAGATAGAGAGGACATGCTTTCTCTGATCTACTTTTGTATAAAGCTGACCAACTTTCCACTGCAACTCTGAAGACTCACCAACTTGCATGAGTTAGTGAAAATGTCCATGCTTTTGTAACTATAGATTATGGTTTAGAGTCTGTAACTTTCTACTTTGTACCTTTTATCCTTTTTGTAATATATGAGGATGTGAGCTATGGCATGTCATAGTCACTTGTCAAAAGACAATCTGCCTTTTGACTTTACATTGATCTTGCTGTCAAGATTAGTGTTTCCAGCTGGTCTTCAAAGTATGACTGGCTGTAGGATGTAGTATAAAGTATCTCAGGTTCTTGTATTTCTTTTATGCTTTGTAACACTTGTAAAATAACTTGAGAGCAATATACAGCATTCTTGAAAGCCATACTTATCTTGTTCTTGTTCTTAGTTTTGTCTCATTGTTTACTAATGTTCTTAGTATCATTCATATAAACCTAGTTCCCTATTTGATCTGTTAAGTGTTCTAACACTCTCCTTATTATGAGACTGATTATATGGAACATGCATTTAACCGGTCCTGCAAAAGCTATAAACATAAGCATCATGCTTACCTCAATTTGTCAACATCAACCTGCCCCTTCGTGACATATCCGGTTTGACGCAACAACTCAATGAAGGTGTTAAAAATATCCATCTACAAACTATAAAATCAGTAATCTGATCACTTCATGACAAACAAGACAACTAAGTTTACCCTGTACCTTGACATTTTCTTCCCTCTCTTTAAACCTATCAACCAACTTTGGGCAAGCCTGCATGACATGCATCATTCAAATATAAGTGAATCTATAGCGTCAAGGTTATTGTTCTTGGACAACTGTCACCAAAAACGAATCCCTGTAGGCTGTAGCCAACAACAAGCCAATGTCCTTTCCTACAATCCTACACAATCGAAAATAAAACTTGGGTGTTTTGTCGAACAATCACCGATCTTCCTTGCACTCAGACAACATTATTATATACTATGCTGCTAGAAATGATAGTGCTAATTACTGAAAGAACACACATCACATATGCAAATGGTAAGATATTTATATTATATTCTTTATACTTCTAAAAGGTTTCTATTATCATTTATCACACACCTAGAATTTAGATAGTAAAACCTTTATGTTATAATTTAATATATGTATAAACTCTATCTACAACCTAAAGAATCAAAAATCAACCAATGTACAAAGTAAAGAAGCACAAAATCTACCCATGTACATGAGGAGCTCCTAACGCAAACTCTCATGCAACTTTGACATTCGCCTCGCTCTTGATGTGCATGCCTCCGTCCTAGGTTTTAAAAGCGTAAGGCACACAAAAGCAACAAGGTCTAATATCGAGCCACAAAAGGGCACTGGTTTTCGTACGTGAGGTGCAATTTATTATATAAAACTTAAATATATTTATGAGATATTTCTAGTATCATTTACTCAAATTTAGACAAAAATAAACCCTATATATGGTTTAATATCTAAATTGTAACACCTGGAAATTTTAATAAAAAGAAAGGAAAAAGAAAAGTATATTGAAAGAAAGAAAAGGAGCACAAGTGGAGGGGGTCAAAGTGTAAAATGTACAAAACCTTATTATTTTAATGTTTAAAAGGTATGGCCGCCCGTGTATCCCCTCTAATTTCTGCTTTTTGGCTGGAAACAAGAACGAAGAAGAAGAACAGAAGATCTCTCGGTTCTAGATAGAGAAAGACACTAATTTTGCTAAGGTAGGTATTTTCTTGCGTTTTTGGTTTGGTTTTGTTGGGTTTTCAACCTTAAAACCGATTTTTATGTGTTCTTTGTGCTTGGTTGTGTGTTTTGTTGTGTTTTTAGGTGTTTGGACTCTTTGTGCCCTCAAGTTCGGTGGAGTTTTACTTGAAGGCTGCATTAGGTAAGTTATAGATCCCCGGTTTTGTGTTTTTAAACTTCTTTGGGGCTGAAAATGCATGTAAAAATATTTTACAACTTGTATGTATGATAACCGTATGTATGTTATGTTTGGTTGGTTGTATTACTTGGTTTTATGCTTGTTTTAGGTGCTTAGAATGATAGATTTAAGTTATGAGCATGTTAGAATGATGTTTGAGACTGGAAATAATTTGAGAACACGTATGTCTGCTGCCCATGCGCCCCCAAACAGGGCTCATGCGCTTGATACTTAGCCAAAAAGACTAAGTTCCACCCCATGCGCCCTAATAGTGCCCATGCGCCCACTGCCCAAAATGCCTAAGTGAGCCTCATGCGCCCGAATAGTATCCATGCGCCCAGAAAATTTCTCATACGCCTAAGTGTTAGTTCAGGCGCCTAACTTTTCCATGCGCCTAAGTGTTGGTACGCCTGCATAGTACTCATGCGCCTGCATATTACTCATGTGTCTGCATAGTGCTCATGCGCCTAAAAGACTTAGAAAAATTTCTAAAATTTTGGGAAAAAAGGAATTTTAGGGTTTAACACTGGGATGTTTTGGTGGTTGTGGTTGTTGATGTTATGCATGTTTATGGTCTGTTCTTATATTCCATATTACATATTATTACGTGACTTTACATGGTGTGTTTATGCTCGTATAAGTAAAGTATTATCATAAATGAAGTGAAATATTAATGTTAATGAAAGTGGAACATAACGAATGAATGAAAGTCTTGCAAGCAAATTGAATGGAGGTGCACGACCATGTTGTCGTTAGCTCAACTGTGTGCGGTTTAGCTATCTAACCCGAACGATGCACACTGGGTCAATCTTTGAGATTGACGGGACCCTTGTAGCATGCCCTAGGTACTGGGTCAGGCTTCGTGCGCAATATTAGGGGTCTATTTGTAGACCTCGATCCAATACCCGTTTCGTGCACAATGTTCGGGGTATTGCACATTGGTCTGGTAGAAAGTGAAAGATAATGATAAAAGTAGGAAATGAAAGTGAAAATGATGAAAGATAATAATGAATATTATCTTGTTGTACGTATGATGTGTGATCATGTACGGAAGTAACGGATTTATGAAAAGGAAGTATTTTAAGAAAATGATACGTTTTATATTTAAAGAAAAGATTTTAATTCAAAAACTAGAACTCACTCAGCAACGCTGACTTTTATGCATTTTCAGTTGATAGGTAATTTGTTGCTGGGATGGCACGCGGGGAAGGCTACTTGGCGGGCAAGACTGGCATCCATTCGTGCATGATAATTATGTTGTTTTGTAATGCAACTAAATGTTTCTTTGTAACTCCTATTATACATGGATGTATTATTTGGCAACATTAAATATTAATGCAATGAATGGTTTTTGGTAAATTAATCCGCTGCGATATTTTCACGAAATGTATTTATTTTATATGAAAAATGTTGTGATGGTCCAACTGTGAGGTCTCCGGGAACGGGGCATTACATAAATAATCTATATGTATAACCTAAGAAGCACAAAATCTCTACTTAAATAAACAATAAAGGAAAAAAATAAACAAGTTACAAAAAGTTTAGAGTTAAATTTGATATGAACTATAAGATTAAGGATGGAAATATGATTTACTTAAAAAGAAAAAAAAGAAAGGCATATAAATAGCTGATGTAACCCTAAATATGTACACTCATCATCTCCATCTCCATTTCTCTTCTTTTTTTATCTCCATTTCATAGTATCTATTTTAATACATTTTCATTTGTCATGTCGATTCAACACATCTGCATCTATATCGCCCTGTACAAGAAGCCTAGAAGAAGTCGCCTCTCACCTAACTAGAAAATCTCCCTAGGCGCTCGTTTTGAATACATAGCTCACCTACATAATCTATAATTGAATTCCAGGGTCATGCACCTGTGGTAACCTTGCACATAGGCGCGCCTTAGGCGTGCTTTATTAAAACCAAGTCTCTATAGCTTCCGATGTGGTCAAGTGTATGGACCTTCTTGCTTGTGCGCGCCTTGTAGTCATCAAAACCATTTTTAAATGGTTTCTATACTTTGTATGAACAAAGGTTTTGGGTAGTATCCAATATGCTAACTTGCTAAGCAAATATGTCATGTGATGATGAGATGTATATATGCCAAAAAGATGATGTAATGAACTAGTGGATCCATGATTTTGTTATTTATAATGTAGTTGCATATGAGGGTTATGAGTTTAGAGAATGAAATATTAAGAAACGATGTTCAATCTTAAACAAAAATATTCATCAATTTAGTACTAATTAGCATATCAAGCATGACCTTATATCAGAACTAGACACCATATGTAGAAGCTGAGGGTAAAAGAAATAAAAGAGTTTAAAAAAATGGTAATACTCATAACATCACATGAATAAGAAGATATGTTAGAATATATATTAGAATAGTTGTTAAAAATGTTAGATATGGGTGGGATATGCTATAAAAGCCTTAAGGGCACTAGGATGCATCACGTAAGAAGCCTCCGGAATGCGTCACGTGTCTCGAGGGTAGGGGTATGTATATGCATCCAATTAAACATAAAATATGTTAGGTAGTCATACATGATCACAATACGAAAAGCTAAAGAACACAATAATTTAATGTGGTTTGGTCTAAGCTGACCTACATCCATGACAACAACTAGTACTCTTTTTATTTTTGTTTTTATGGAGGAGTTAGAATTTACAATGCTTAAGGCATATATTTTAATGTTAGATTACAACTACAATCTTGGTAACAAGAAAAAGATATAATAATGGCAATATGCCATATTTTCAACCGAGAGGCATAGGACTGGTTGCAACAATGCAAAGCCTCCTCATTCAACAAAATATTGGCAACGATAATACACACATCTAACGCATCGTTGTATATAGTGACACGCCTTTTAAAAAAGCTAACACACCTTAAAAAAACAAGGGCTGATTTCTAAATTCTAAATGTTCAATGATAGTTCTATAATTTAAAAAAAAGGTATGTTCATGTTTTAGAGTTTGGATATTTTAGTGTTCTTTTTGCAACATCCTACACGACGATCTTGTTATAAGTCATATAAATAGAAGTTGCCATTTCTATTGGTAAAGTAACTAAGATGAGTGGAAACATTGTTGGCACTTTATACATAACAATAAATGTAATTTAAGGTCTTGCAAACTTGCATTGACAAGTGTGAACTAAATATTGTATCTAATTTGCTTGTGGACATGCTTAAGGGTGTTGCATGTCCCTCCACCATCCTTGGCTATATAACAAATTGGTTGGGGGTTAGATATTAACATTTTCCCTAACCACGTATGATACCAAGATCATTAATATATTGTAATGTTTTACATGTTTGATTTAATTGTTAAACATAACAAGAAGAAAATTCTTGAAGCTCTAAATGTTAAAAATGGAAGCAATTGTCTTTCCCATAAAACCAAAGAGGCATATTACAAGTTATCACTTGAGAGCCTAAAGGCTTTTTTTTTTAACAACAAATTTTATTATGAAAGAACAAGGACATTAGCAAATAGCTAAGACCCAGGCAACAAGTTATCACTTGAGAGCCTAAAGGCTTTTTTTTTGAACAACAAATTTTATTATGAAAGAACAAGGACATTAGCAAATAGCTAAGACCCAGGCAGAGCTAAATCACATCATATCAAATGAAATCAAAATTATACCGTTTGTTCCACTACATACCATTTCCCCCTCCTTTATGGTTTACACATGAGAATAAATTAAAATCACTTCCTCCACCAACTTGGAGCCTAAGCGGAGGGAAACAAAAGCTAGATCCTAAAGGTCCAAATTTATAACTAGTGATCAATGATAGGAAAGTAAAGAAGCTATTATTAGGAACAATATTGATGATGTGATCATATCCATCACTAAGTTGTCAAGTATAGGAAGCTCAACTTAAGTACATAAAGAGAGCAAAACTTAAGCTTCAGTCACAAAAAAATATTTGAAGGAAGAGGGAAAAAGTTATTGTTCATTTAGAGGATTTTGAACACATGTTTCACATAAATTTTGTTATCCCATAAAATTTGGTGATTAACTCATATTGCATGTTGACAAAGGTTAGTCTTTTGGTCTCCACACTATCTATATATTTCGTCTAACCACCAAGCAAGGGTTATCTTCACAATTTTCTACTCAAACTCTATACTTGGGAAACTTGTACATCTTAAAGACCAAATTTGGTGATTAACTCATATCGTCGGCTTCGTGTGCAATGTTAGGGGTCTATTTATAGACCTCGGCCCAGTACCCGCTTCGTGCACAATGTTCAGGGTATTGCACATTGGTCAGGTAGAAAGTGAAAGATAATGATAAAAGTACAAAATGAAAGTGAAAAATGATGAAAAATAGTAATGAATATTATCTTGTTGTACGTATGATGTGTGATCATGTACGAAAGTAACGGATTTATGAAAAGGAAGTATTTTAAGAAAATGATACTTTTTCTATTTAAACAAAAGATTTTAATTCAAAAACTAGAACTCACTCAGCAACGCTGACTTTTATGCATTTCCAGTTAGTAGGTAATTTGTTGCTGGGATGGCAAGCGGGGGAAGGGTACTTGGCGGCAAGACTGGCATCCATTCGTGCATGATAATTATGTTGTTTTGTAATGCAACTAAATGTTTCTTTGTAACTCCTATTATACATTGATGTATTATTTGGCAACATTAAATATTAATGCAGTGAATGGTTTTTGGTAAACTAATCCTCTGCAATATTTTCATGAAATGTATTTATTTTATATGAAAAATGCTATGATGGTCCAACAGTGAGGTCTCCGGGAACGGGACCTTACAAGTTGGTATCAGAGCCAAAGTTTAAGAGAAATAGGTAAAAATATTTCCAAAACCTAAACTTAAACTGAGAATGGGACCGAATGGAGGGATGCCATCCCAAGTAGCTACGTGCCATCAGGTATTTCTTTTCTTAAATGTTAACCGATATTATGTGCGTGTGCTATCTGATTTATGTGCTCTTAGTAGATTTGAGTACTGATGTAGTCAGGATAGGAAATGCTTGGGGGATGAAGAGTAAAGTAAGTGGCTAATAACAACTTGCCACTGTAATTAGGGACTTACTATACTTGACATAAATTGAGCTATTACCTTGAATGACCGTGTTGGTGTTTGAATCTTATAGTGTTTAGAGGATGGCTGGTTTTAGATCGTCAAAAGCTTCTCGAGGTGGAGCACGGGATGGCCGTGGTGCTAGACCACATGTCACGAGGAAGAAGATGAAGAATGCTATGTGGAAGAAGTACATCAGGTCATGCAGACGATCCTACCGTCTGTGGTGACCGAGGTCATCCGTGCGGTAAAGGAGGATAACAAGGAGAGGGAGGAGGAGCGAAGGAAAACTACTGGGAGAAGAGGGGATGATAGAGATCATGGTGAGAGGGAGCAACTAAACACTGAGATGGCGGCCTCCAGTGATGAGGAGGAGGTGGTAGTGCGGGAGACCGCGAAGGGGTGCAGCTACGAAGCATTCCAGCGATGCAAACCCTCAACTTTTGATGGCAATGGTAATGCTGCTGCTGCTCACCGCTGGGTGAGAGAAATGGAGGTGGTGCTGGAGATTAGTGAGTGTAGGGTGGACCAAAAGGTGAAGTTTGCCACTCACTCATTTGTAGACTCGGCTTTATGTTGGTGGGACAATATTGTCCAAGCCGAGGGTAGCAGGGCCATCGGAAAGATGAGGTGGGAAGAACTGAAGAAGATGGTGATTGAGGAATTCTGTCCTCATCGAGAGCTCTACAAGATAGAAAGGGATTTCCTGCAGCTAGAGGCGGGGACCATGACCCATCAGCAATACACCACCAAGTTCAACGAGATGGCGAGGCTGGTGCCGGATCAGGTAACGCCGGTCTCGAGAAAGATCAAGAGGTATATTCAAGGATTTCGAGTGGATATCTGTAGGCACCTGATTGTTGCCCCGCTGAGTACCTTTAGATTGGCAGTGGAGCTGGCAGGGAGACTCTATGATGAGAGGGAAACAACTGTGGTAGAGGTGAGAAAGGCGGGTGGCGGTGACAACTGGAGTGGAAAGCAGTTGGGACGTGGTGGTTTCACTCCAAACAACAAGAGGACGAGGGTGGATGATCGAAGGGTGGTGTCATCAAGCTCGGGGATGAAGAAGTGCGGCAAATATGGAAAGGAACACACTGGAGAGTATAGGTTGGGATCGAATGTATGCTTCAGGTGTGGGAGATTTGGTCATTTGGCAAGGGATTGTAGGGTGTTGAGGTGCTATAACTGTGGTGAAGAAGGTCATGTGAGTATAGATTGCAAGAAGCCAATAGCGGAGAGTTCTGGGGCGAAGAAGAGGACCGAGAATGAAGGACAGAGGGCAAGCGCTAGAGCATTCACGATGACCCGGGAGGAGGCTAGGGTGGACCCTGACGTCGTGTCAAGTATGTTTCTAGTAAACCAAACCTATGCCTCTGTATTATTTGATTCTAGTGCTAGTAGGACTTTCATTTCTGCTGCTTTCGGTGCTAAGTTGCCTGTTAGTAGTAAAAGTATTGATAAGCCCTTTGATGTAGAAACTGCTATTGGTAAGTCTACCAGAATTTCTGATATGATAGAGGGTTGTGACATAGAACTAGAAGGCCATAGGTTCTCTACTAAACTATTTATGATGCCCCTAGGTGGATTGGATGTAGTTCTAGGGATGGATTGGTTAGCAGCCTATGAGGCAAATATTGTGTGTCGCAAGAAGATGATTCAATTAACTACGTCCGATGGAAGTTCGGTAACGGTCTATTATGACCGAGTTACTACGGTCCCAAAGGTGATCTCGATGGTGGTGGCCGAAAAGTGCATGAAATGGGGATGTAGTGCCTACCTGGCTTATGTGAAGGACATGGATGTGTCAGTACCCCAATTGTCCGATGTACTAGTTGTGCGTGACTTTCTAGACGTGTTCCCAGAAGATTTACCAGGTGTGCCACTGGACTGCGAAATCGAGTTTTAGATCGATTTGATACCTGGTGCTCAGCCCGTTGCCAAAGCACCATATCGATTGGCTCCATCCAAGATGAAGGAACTGATGGTGCAGCTACAGGAGTTGTTGGACAAAGGGTTCATCTGACCGAGCATCTCTCCCTGGGGTGCTCCGGTCTTGTTTGTAAAGAAGAAAGACGGTAGTATGAGGATGTGCATTAACTACCGTGAGTTAAATGAGTTAACGGTGAAGAACCGATATCCACTACCTAGAATTGATGACTTGTTTGACCAGCTCCAAGGTGCCAGTTGGTTCTCAAGAATAGACCTTCGATTTGGTTACCATCAGTTGAAGGTGAAGGAGCAAGATATTCCTAAGACAGTTTTTCGCACGCGTTATGGACACTACAAGTTTCTCGTTATGTCTTTCGGTCTAACTAACGCGCCAGCTGCTTTTATGAATTTGATGAACCGAGTGTGTCAGCCAATGTTGGATAAATCAGTGATTGTGTTTATTGATGATATCCTGATTTATTCGAAGAGCGAAGAAGAACATGCCGGCCACATTCGTGAAGTGTTGGAGACACTCAGGAGAGAGAAGCTGTATGCTAAATTCTCTAAGTGCGTTTTCTGGTTGCGTGAAGTTTAATTTTTGGGTCACGTGGTAAATTCTGAAGGAATCATGGTGGACCCAGGAAAGGTTGAGGCAGTGATGCAATGGAAGTCTCTAAAGACGCCATCCGAGATTCGTAGTTTCTTGGGTTTGGCGGGCTACTACAGAAGATTTATCCAAGACTTTTCCAAGATAGCCTCACCATTGACCAAGTTGACCCGTAAGGACGAAAAGTTTGTATGGGGTCTGGAATAGGAGGATGATTTTGAGGAGTTAAAGATGAGATTGGCTCAAGTTCCTGTCTTGACGTTGCCCGAAGGGAACAAAGACTTAGTGGTCTATTCAGATCCTTCATATTCGGGATTGGGTTGCGTGCTAATACAGAGGGGAAGAGTAATAGCCTACGCGTCCTGATAGTTGAAAACCCACAAGGCTAATTACCCTACTCATGACTTGGAGTTAGCGGCCGTGGTCTTCGCGTTGAAGATTTGGAGGCATTACTTGTATGGGACGAAGTGCACTATCTTCACGGACCATAAGAGTTTGAAATACTTCTTTGAGCAGAAGGACCTCAATATGAGGCAAAGAAGGTGGCTGGAATTGATCAAGGATTATGATTTTGAGATCCACTACCATTCGGGCAAAGCCAACGTAGTGGCAGATGCCCTTAGCCGAAAAGAGAGACCCGAGCCAATCCGGGTGAAAGCTTACTAGTTGATTATGACCTCCGATATGATGACACAGATCAAGGAGTTCCAGGATGAGGCATTGAAAGAAGATCGCCTTAACTCTGAAAGGATGAGAGCTCTAGTCACGGAGTTGGGTGAAAATATTCACGGTGTTAGAACCCGCTTCGGGCGGATGTGGATCCCTCGTTATGGAGGCTTACGGGAGCGGATCATGGATGAGGATCATAAGACTCGATACACCATTCATCCCGGTGCTACCAAGATGTATCATGATATGAAGAAAGATTACCGGTGGCCGGGTATGAAGCGAGATGTGGGGGAGTACGTGAGTAAGTGCCTTACTTGCTTGCAAGTGAAGGCAGAGCATCAGAAGCCATACTGGAAGATCCAATCTTTGGATATACCCGAGTGGAAGTGGGAGCACATCACCATGGACTTCATCATGAAGCTACCACGTACGGCAAGGGGATACGATGCCATATGGGTGATAGTTGACCGTCTGACGAAGAGTGCTCACTTTTTGCTGATCCGCGAGACGTATTCATCCTAGAGGTTGGCGGATCTATTTATTAAGGAGATTATAGCTCATCATGGTATACCGGTGTCTATTGTGTTGGACCATGACACTCGGTTTACATCGAAGTTTTGGAAGAGGTTTCACGATCCAATGGGCACGAGGTTGTATATCAGTACAGCTTACTATCCCCATACAGATGGTCAGTCTGAGAGGATGATCCAGACACTTGAGGATATGCTCCATGCATGCGTGATCAACTTTGGAGGAAGTTAGGATGAACACTTACCGTTAGCTGAATTCTCATACAATAACAGTTATCATGCTAGCATTGGCATGCCACCATATGAGATGCTATATGGTAGAAGGTGTAGAACGCCCGTGTGTTGCGGAGACATCGGGCAGAAAGAGCTGGGCAGTATTGAAGTGATTGAGGCTACGACTGAGAAATTGGAGAAGATCAAGGCTATCATGAAGGTGGCGAAAGATAGGCAAAAGTCGTATGCCGATAAGAGACGTAGAACGATTGATTTCAATGTGGGCGATAGGGTCATGTTGAAGGTCTCGCCTTGGAAAGGAATCATCCGGTTTAGGAGGCGTGGTAAGCTCAGTATGAGGTACATAGGACCTTTTCGAATTGTTACACGAGTAGGAGAGGTGGCCTATCGATTGGAGCTACCTGATGAGTTAAGTGGAATTCATCCAACATTCCTTGTATCTTATCTGAGAAAATGCCTAGCTGACGAAGACATGATTGTACCACTGGAAGACATTGAAGTGGATGAATGGCTCAACTATGTAGAGCAACCAGTGGCAATCATTGATCGAAAAGAGAAGAGGTTACGAAATAAAGTGGTTCCACTGGTGCGAGTGTAGTGGAAGCATAGGAAGGGATCTGAGTCTACGTGGGAGACTGAGGAAGAGATGAGACAGCATTACCCACAACTGTTCGAAGAATGACAGGTTTTGGGGACGAAACCTCTATAAGGGGGGTGGACTTGTAACACCCGAAAATTTGAATAAAAAGAAACGAAAAAGAAAAGTATCTTGAAAGAAAAGAAAAGGAGCACAAGTGGAGGGGCTAAAGTGTAAAAAGTACAAAACCTTATTATTTTAATGTTTAAAAGGTATGGCCGCCCATGCATCCCTTCTAATTTCTGCTTTTTGGTTGGAAACAAGAAAGAAGAAGAAGAATAGAAGATATCTCGGTTCTAGAGAGAGAAAGAAGCTGATTTTGCTAAGGTAGGTATTTTCTTGCGTTTTTGGTTCGGTTTTGTTGGGTTTTCAACCTTAAAACCGCTTTTTATGTGTTCTTTATGCTTGGTTGTGTGTTTTGTTGTGTTTTTAGGTGTTTGGACTCTTTATGCCCTTAAGTTCGGTGGAGTTTTACTTGAAAGCTGCATTAGGTGAGTTCTAGATCCCCGATTTTGCGTTTTTAAACTTCTTTGGGGCTGAAAATGCTTGTAAAAATATTTTACAACTTGTATGTATGATAACCGTATGTTTGTTATGTTTGGTTGGTTGTATTTCTTGGTTTAATGCTTGTTTTAGGTGCTTAGAATGATAGATTTAAGTTATGAGCATGTTAGAATGATGTTTGAGATTGGAAATAATTTGAGAACACGTATGTCTGCTGCCATTGCGCCCAAACAGGGCTCATGTGCCTGAACTTAGCCAAAAAGACTAAGTTCCATGCCATGCACCCCAATAGTGCCCATGCGCCCACTGCCCAAAATGCCTAAGTGAGCCACATGCGCCCGAATAGTATCCATGCGCCCAGAAAATTTCTTATACGCCTAAGTGTTAATTCAGGCACCTAATTTTTCCATGCGCCTAAGTGTTGGTACGCCTGCATAGTACTCATGCGTCTGCATAGTGCTCATGCGCCTAAAAGACTAAGAAAATTTTTTGAAATTTTTTGGTGGTTGTGCTTGTTGATGTTATGCTTGTTTGTGGCCTGTTCTTATGTTCCATATTACGTATTATTACGTGACTTTACTTGGTGTGTTTATACTCATATATGTAAAGTATTATCATAAATGAAGTGAAATATTAATGTTAATGAAAGTGGAACATAACGAATGAATGAAAGTCTTGCAAGCAAATTGAATGGAGGTGCACGACCATGTTGTCGTTAGCTCAACTGTGTGCGGTTTAGCTATCTAACCCGAACGATGCACACTGGGTCAATCTTTGAGATTGACGGGACCCTTGTAGCATGCCCTAGGTACTGGGTCAGGCTTCGTGCGCAATATTAGGGGTCTATTTGTAGACCTCGATCCAATACCCGTTTCGTGCACAATGTTCGGGGTATTGCACATTGGTCTGGTAGAAAGTGAAAGATAATGATAAAAGTAGAAAATGAAAGTGAAAATGATGAAAGATAATAATGAATATTATCTTGTTGTACGTATGATGTGTGATCATGTACGGAAGTAACGGATTTATGAAAAGGAAGTATTTTAAGAAAATGATACGTTTTATATTTAAAGAAAAGATTTTAATTCAAAAACTAGAACTCACTCAGCAACGCTGACTTTTATACATTTTCAGTTGATAGGTAATTTGTTGCTGGGATGGCACGCGGGGAAGGCTACTTGGCGGGCAAGACTGGCATCCATTCGTGCATGATAATTATGTTGTTTTGTAATGCAACTAAATGTTTCTTTGTAACTCCTATTATACATGGATGTATTATTTGGCAACATTAAATATTAATGCAATGAATGGTTTTTGGTAAATTAATCCGCTGCGATATTTTCACGAAATGTATTTATTTTATATGAAAAATGTTGTGATGGTCCAACTGTGAGGTCTCCGGGAACGGGGCATTACATAAATAATCTATATGTATAACCTAAGAAGCACAAAATCTCTACTTAAATAAACAATAAAGGAAAAAAATAAACAAGTTACAAAAAGTTTAGAGTTAAATTTGATATGAACTATAAGATTAAGGATGGAAATATGATTTACTTAAAAAGAAAAAAAAGAAAGGCATATAAATAGCTGATGTAACCCTAAATATGTACACTCATCATCTCCATCTCCATTTCTCTTCTTTTTTTATCTCCATTTCATAGTATCTATTTTAATACATTTTCATTTGTCATGTCGATTCAACACATCTGCATCTATATCGCCCTGTACAAGAAGCCTAGAAGAAGTCGCCTCTCACCTAACTAGAAAATCTCCCTAGGCGCTCGTTTTGAATACATAGCTCACCTACATAATCTATAATTGAATTCCAGGGTCATGCACCTGTGGTAACCTTGCACATAGGCGCGCCTTAGGCGTGCTTTATTAAAACCAAGTCTCTATAGCTTCCGATGTGGTCAAGTGTATGGACCTTCTTGCTTGTGCGCGCCTTGTAGTCATCAAAACCATTTTTAAATGGTTTCTATACTTTGTATGAACAAAGGTTTTGGGTAGTATCCAATATGCTAACTTGCTAAGCAAATATGTCATGTGATGATGAGATGTATATATGCCAAAAAGATGATGTAATGAACTAGTGGATCCATGATTTTGTTATTTATAATGTAGTTGCATATGAGGTTATGAGTTTAGAGAATGAAATATTAAGAAACGATGTTCAATCTTAAACAAAAATATTCATCAATTTAGTACTAATTAGCATATCAAGCATGACCTTATATCAGAACTAGACACCATATGTAGAAGCTGAGGGTAAAAGAAATAAAAGAGTTTAAAAAATGGTAATACTCATAACATCACATGAATAAGAAGATATGTTAGAATATATATTAGAATAGTTGTTAAAATGTTAGATATGGGTGGGATATGCTATAAAAGCCTTAAGGGCACTAGGATGCATCACGTAAGAAGCCTCCGGAATGCGTCACGTGTCTCGAGGGTAGGGGTATGTATATGCATCCAATTAAACATAAAATATGTTAGGTAGTCATACATGATCACAATACGAAAAGCTAAAGAACACAATAATTTAATGTGGTTTGGTCTAAGCTGACCTACATCCATGACAACAACTAGTACTCTTTTTATTTTTGTTTTTATGGAGGAGTTAGAATTTACAATGCTTAAGGCATATATTTTAATGTTAGATTACAACTACAATCTTGGTAACAAGAAAAAGATATAATAATGGCAATATGCCATATTTTCAACCGAGAGGCATAGGACTGGTTGCAACAATGCAAAGCCTCCTCATTCAACAAAATATTGGCAACGATAATACACACATCTAACGCATCGTTGTATATAGTGACACGCCTTTTAAAAAAGCTAACACACCTTAAAAAAACAAGGGCTGATTTCTAAATTCTAAATGTTCAATGATAGTTCTATAATTTAAAAAAAGGTATGTTCATGTTTTAGAGTTTGGATATTTTAGTGTTCTTTTTGCAACATCCTACACGACGATCTTGTTATAAGTCATATAAATAGAAGTTGCCATTTCTATTGGTAAAGTAACTAAGATGAGTGGAAACATTGTTGGCACTTTATACATAACAATAAATGTAATTTAAGGTCTTGCAAACTTGCATTGACAAGTGTGAACTAAATATTGTATCTAATTTGCTTGTGGACATGCTTAAGGGTGTTGCATGTCCCTCCACCATCCTTGGCTATATAACAAATTGGTTGGGGGTTAGATATTAACATTTTCCCTAACCACGTATGATACCAAGATCATTAATATATTGTAATGTTTTACATGTTTGATTTAATTGTTAAACATAACAAGAAGAAAATTCTTGAAGCTCTAAATGTTAAAAATGGAAGCAATTGTCTTTCCCATAAAACCAAAGAGGCATATTACAAGTTATCACTTGAGAGCCTAAAGGCTTTTTTTTTAACAACAAATTTTATTATGAAAGAACAAGGACATTAGCAAATAGCTAAGACCCAGGCAACAAGTTATCACTTGAGAGCCTAAAGGCTTTTTTTTTGAACAACAAATTTTATTATGAAAGAACAAGGACATTAGCAAATAGCTAAGACCCAGGCAGAGCTAAATCACATCATATCAAATGAAATCAAAATTATACCGTTTGTCCACTACATACCATTTCCCCCTCCTTTATGGTTTACACATGAGAATAAATTAAAATCACTTCCTCCACCAACTTGGAGCCTAAGCGGAGGGAAACAAAAGCTAGATCCTAAAGGTCCAAATTTATAACTAGTGATCAATGATAGGAAAGTAAAGAAGCTATTATTAGGAACAATATTGATGATGTGATCATATCCATCACTAAGTTGTCAAGTATAGGAAGCTCAACTTAAGTACATAAAGAGAGCAAAACTTAAGCTTCAGTCACAAAAAATATTTGAAGGAAGAGGGAAAAAGTTATTGTTCATTTAGAGGATTTTGAACACATGTTTCACATAAATTTTGTTATCCCATAAAATTTGGTGATTAACTCATATTGCATGTTGACAAAGGTTAGTCTTTTGGTCTCCACACTATCTATATATTTCGTCTAACCACCAAGCAAGGGTTATCTTCACAATTTGCTACTCAAACTCTATACTTGGGAAACTTGTACATCTTAAAGACCAAATTTGATCATGCCCAGTTACTATGATTATAAAATAGTATTCTTCTACTCTTAGCACAACCGCAAACACCTCATCCTTGAAAAGGAAAAACATTTGATTCACGTCTCACCAATTTAGCTCATAACATTACAATCTATGGTAGTAAGATGAAACTACATAAGTTAATATTATTAGATATTAGGGTTTATTGTATTAGCCCACAGGCCCAGGTTGATTAGGGTTCTTTGTGATCTCTATAAATTATAACATAACGATTCAATAATATACATTAAATTGTTATCATCTTACATGGTATTAGAGTATTAGGGTTCTAGTTACCTTCTTCTCTAGTACCCCACCTAATGTTGTAAAAATCACAGGGTGCTAGTCGGGCGGTGAGGTACCGACTAGGGATTAATCGGGATTAAATAGATTGGGGTTTTTATATATAAATTTCAGTTTTATATATAGAAACAAACATTTTTACATGTAATTTTAATAAAAATGTTCATATTTATATATATACACACATATTTGGCCTGAAATTTCATGTTTTTCCCGGAATTTCTAAGATTCCGCCAGAAATTTTGCATCTCGCCGAAATCTGGCCGTAACATTGCAGGAATATGGTCAGAGCGTTGCCGGAATCTTGCAAAAACCAATGATTTTTGGCCAATTAGAACCGGCTAGGTCCGATTTTGACCCGGGAGTAGAAAAAACATAGTTGACCGACTTTGACCGCCTAGAAAAATTGATCTGATTACTAGCGATTATTACCGATTAGTTCTGATTAGTGCTGCCTAGGACCGACTACTGATTTCTGGCATCGATTAGCTAAAATCGACAAGGTAATGGGCTGACTACCAATTAATCTCCGATTAATTTGCTGCCTAGGTAGATTTTTACAACAGTGATGCCACCAAAAAACATACAAACCCTAGCCGTCACCACCGAGTTCAAACCTTAGGTAGGGCGATGTGCCGCCACCGTCGTCGCCCTGTCCAACCTTCGTTTTCTGCTTCGATTCTTCTCTATTTTCTAGTTTCCGTTGAATAAAGCTTCGTTATCAGTTGATGATTCAAACCTAATATCCATTCTCTTGCTTCGTTCACAATCATTCTCTTGGTTCATTTATGGATTATGGCTCCTAACTTGTAACGATCATTACATTTTGTTTTTCTTTTTTCTATATATCGGCATTTTAGCCGCACCAAGGACCACGGTCCACGACCACCGATATCAAGTCACGATTTGATTAGATTTTTTTCTTTTTTAGATCTATGGATTTTATCTCCTAAACTATGGATCCAAGAGATCGCCGTCTGACCACGGTCACCGGCCTTGCTTTTTTTACTTATTATATCTACAGATTTCATCTCTTGATCTACGGATCCAAGAAACCATTACCTGCTAGACTTGACAGGTCTCCAATGACTATGACCACTAGTTATCAACTTATCTTTTCGGGAATCAAGAACCAGTGAACTATAGATAGCACAATCAACCAAAATATGGATGACAACATCAAGCACAATAATAATATGTTGTCAAAAGTTTGGATATTCAAATTGATCAAAGCATGTTTATCTTATTACTATTATTTTTATGTTTTTTTTTATTTTCTAGGCTTAGCGTCTGATTACTTCCGCTACGACTGCGAGGGAGTATTAGATATTAGGGATTATTGTATGAGTCCACAGGCCCGATTAGGCTTCTACGGTTCTTTGTGATCTCTATAAATTGTAACCTAACGATTCAATGATATTCATTGAGTTTTTATCATCTTACAAATATTATACTAATTTGGCATTATCCCCTTCAGGTCTTTTCTCCTCTACTTCCTATTGCCATTTATCTGAAATTCATGTCCAGAAAAGACTAGGTGGCCATTAAAAAAATAAAGAAAAAAAGATAAGATCTTGGAGGTATATGGAAATAATTATTGTTCTGAAAACGCACATTATTGTTTTTACAATTGATTATAGACACTAAATGTCACATATGTTTATGAATATTGTTCCTGATAAGTACAAAATACTCTTTTTTTGTAAAAAGGGGAAGCATTATTACCTCGTTATATAGATCTGAGAGCATTTCAGGACGAGAAACAATTAGTGCTGCAAGGCATTTTGCAGCAGCTCTTCAAACCTTCCAGCTAGCATCTTCTTCATCTGTATATTCATTGGCACTATCACTACAGATAAAGCAAACAAGATACATTATCCTAAAAGTTGTTAACGAAAGCTGCCTCTTAGAGGAGAAACATAACACATACTCATCCTCTTCGTCGTCGTTGACTTCTTCATCAGTGTCCTCTTCCATGTTATCAGTAAAATTGGGATCATAACTAAGATATTCCAACGTCAGATGCAAAATTTCATTGCAGTAAGCGACAATGTCTCTAGGACATCTAAGTAGAAAACTTTCCAATGCCTGCACCATAAAATCTACAATCAAATTCAAGTTGACAAATAAAAATAGTGAAACTTAGGAGAAAGACAACAAAGAGAGGGAAATAAAAACAACATAAAAGCACAACCAAATCCTATACCTGCAAGCTATACTCACGAAGTTCCTCATCATTCTCTGATGCATTCATGCAATATTGAATTAGAATTGGAACTATATCTCCAAGATGTGGACCAAACCGATAACCCATAGCACGGCCAGAATATGAAAAATTAATAATTCTTAATAGTACAACAAATTATGCAAAAACAAATAAAGTAAGGAATGGTTTTAGAGCAGAACAATTGCAAAAAGATGTAAATTATTGTAGATTCAGGGATCTTTCGATAGACAATCGAAGAGAGACGTTGTCTAGACTCAAGGGAAAAAAGAACTTTCTACTTTCAATATATATTTGTTTTGAAATAATGTTAAAATGTTTGAATAAGTAATTATCCTTCTAGAGAGACCATAACCTTGTTTATTGTCATTGATATAAATCCAAAGCTAACTATTTTATTAGTAATGCCATCATTTAAAAGTTATACGAAAAAGAACTCATGAGTTAAGGCCCAGTGTGTGTTTTACTTTAGCAGATTCTTCGTTAGGCTACTGGTCGACACATGGCATTACAAAGTTCCTGAAAGCAAAAGTGTTGATGAAATTGAAAATACCAAATGTCGCAAAAGTGATGCTAGAAACAATGTAAGGCAAGAAATTATTTAGTTTCAAACATCAAAAGGAAAGGCAAATACACAAACAAACCTTAAAGCCCCAATCATCTGAATGTTTGTACGGGTCATTTCAGGTTTTATTCCTTTATTTTGTAAAATACAAACAACTTCAGTAGTGCCCTTTGCTAACAAGTCATCCAACACGCTTGAGGCCAGGGAAGCTGTAATGCAAACGAGTTTTAGTTTAATATCTATAAACTAAAACACTACTACAGGCAAATACTTCAACAGCAGGATGTAAAGATCACTTTTAGTATAAAGGTGACTTACTTACCAATACATGATACAGTCTTCTTTCTAACACTGGCTTGATTGTATTAACTTGTATATATTTATATATTATTTATTTATGATAGTTATCTTAGAGATAGAGTTTACTTAGTTTGAATATCTTCTAATTATCTTCTCCTCGAATAACTCCATTCGGTTACATGTATTATATATTGTGGATTGTTTAATGAAATCATCATCAGAAATTTATACCAAAGTTTACATGGTATCAGAGCTAACCCTAGCTCTATACCGATAAGTCCTTCATAGCCGATCAAGTGCCACTGTCAACCATCCCATTGATGCCAATCGACCCGGTGCCATCTTCATCCATTGGAGATATGACGACTCCCAAAACCGATGTTCCTGAATCAAGCACCGCTAAACAGACCCTTCATCCGGTCTACACCATCACCAATATTCAGAACAAAGTTCGCACCCTTGATGGCACCAAGGTGTCTTACTCCGCCTGGGTTAACCTCTTCCAACTCCATGCCCGCGGTTACAAGGTAACAGATCATATTGACGGCACCGAACCACCTCTAAAAATGGCTCCAGAATACGAGTCATGGATGGAGGTTGACGCCATTGTTTTACAATGGATTTATGGTACCCTCACTGATGATCTTCTACTTCGTGTCCTTGAACCAGAGTCTACAGCCTTAGCAGCATGGTTAAGACTCAAAGCCATCTTCCACAACGTTCCAGGGCAGCAGCCCTAGAACACAAATTCACCAACCTGACACTTCTCTTTATGCCATCCCTAGATGCATGGTGTCAGAAACTTAAAGATATTACAGGCCAATTAAAAGATGTTGACAACCCGGTCTCATCTCAGCGGCTTGTCCTGCAACTGGTCTGTCATCTCCCACAAGAGTTTGACACCATTGCTGCATTCATCAATCAACAGCTCCCATCCTGGGAAATAGCATGTAGCATGCTCCAACTCGAGCAACAACGTCAATCCGCACGTGATTCTCTCTCGGCTCCCACTGCATGGCTACTACCCAAGACCCACCCCCCGCAAACAACCGCCGAACACCATCTAGTGGTAACAGTTGGCCACCCTCAACCACCAATCACAACCAGTCCAGTTCCTCTAGGACTCGCGACACACCTGTTTCACCCGGCCAGCCCTCTCGCCAGCCGTCATCCTCGCCCCGACCTCCGTGGCCTCCTCGCTCCCCATCCCAAAACAACTCACCGTGGCCCAACTAGTGGATGGCCTAACAGGCCACTCCCTGGTTTATACCCTAACCTTGTCCATACCCCACTCAACCCACTTGGGCCTACCCCCAGCCCACTTCCTCCACTCCTCAACCCAATCCCACCACCCCTAACCCCTCGGCCCATGCTCACTTAACTGAAGTTGATCCATCTGACCCAGCCCAACTTGGGGAGGTGTTCCAGGCTTTGCACCTTAATGATACACTTGGTGGTCCAGATGAATGGTTCATGGACACAGGGGCTTCCTCTCATATAACTGGGGATCCAGGTATACTTACTAATTCTAATGTTAATTGTCCAATTAAATTTATTTTTTTCGGGAATGGTAATCGCGTGCCAATTCACGGATCCGGTCACACCACCCTTCCCTCTCCCTCTACCAACCTCAAACTCAATAACGTCCTCTACACTCCACATATTGTCAAAAATCTTATTTCTGTTCGTCAATTTACTATTGATAATAATGTTTATGTTGAGTTTGATCCTTTTGGCTTTTCTGTGAAGGACTACAAAACTGGGAAGATCGTGAACAAACACAATAGCTCCAGTCACCTCTATCCTCTCACAACTAAAGCTTCCGCAACCGTTTGTTTGGCGTCTACACAACCGGATTTCTGGCATGCCCGCCTCGGCCATCCAGGAATTCCCATTATGAATTTTTTCAATTCTAGCAATTTGATTTCTTGTAATAAAAGATCTAGTTCATCTCTTTGCAATTCATGTCAATTATCTAAACATAAACGATTACCCTTTTCTAGTTCAAAGATTTCTACTTATCTTCCATTTGATATTATACATTGTGATCTGTGGACGTCACCTATTGTTAGTAAAATGGGTTTTAAATACTATATGGTATTGATTGATGATTACACCAACTATACTTGGGTTTTTCCTCTTAAATACAAGTCTGAAACTTTCCAAAAGTTCACCCAATTTCATAAATTTATTAAAACTCAATTCATCACCATAATCAAGTCCTTCTAATGTGACTTAGGGGGTGAGTTCAACAACCATAATTTTAAACACTTTACCCAGTCCAATGGCCTCCAATTTTGATTTTCATGTCCTCACACTTCTCAACAAAATGGCAAATCCAAACGGATACTTAGTCGTCTCAATGAAATTATGTTTTGCATCCTTACACATGCCTTTTTACCAACCTATTTTTGGGTAGACGCCTTACACACCACCACCTACTTGCACAACATCCTTCCCTCCACCAACCTTCAGTTCCTAACACCAACGGCCTCCCTCTATGGTCGTCACCCCTCTTATGATCACCTTGTGTTTTTGGGTGTGCGTGCTACCCAAACCTCTCTTCCACTCGACCTCACAAACTTGCCCCTCGTTCTTCCCTTTGTGTCTTTCTTGGCCATCCTGAGAACTTTCATGGATATCGTTACCTCAACCTCCAAACCGGTAAGATAATCCTCTCCGGTCATGTCACCTTTGACGAGAGTGTCTTCCAGTTCAAAACCCAAACTCCCTCCGATCACTACTTCCTTGAGTCTGATATCTCCCCCTCTTTATCTACCCACAACCGGCCTTTCCATCACCCTCACCGAACACCATCCCTCCCCCCACCCCACCCCCTGCCCCGTCCTCCTCATCACCCTCACCTCTCCCGTCCACACTACCAAGCCCTCCCCCACCTCCACACCGAAACAGTACACACATACCTACCACCCCCGACCGAAACACCCACCCAACCCACCCTCACCTACTACACACTGCCCCCTCTCTTGCCACAGCCTACTACCCACCCTCACATACCCCAGCCGCCACCACCACCCACCAAAACCCATGACCACCCAATCGTAGTTGGGTACAACCAAACCAAAAATCCCCTTTAACTTACACACAACCACCATCTCCCCATTCCCAAATCCCATCTTGCAGCCCTTTCGGATCCAAACTGTCATGCAACTATGAATGACGAATTTAAAGCTTTAATTGACAATGATACATGGGAATTGGTTCGTCGACCGCCGGATGCCCGCATCATCCGGTGCATGTGGTTGTTCCACCACAAGTTTCATAGCGATAGGACCCTAGAGCAATACAAAGCCCGCCTAGTAGTAAATGGGAGGTCCCAACTGGTTGGTTTTGATTGTGATAAGACGTTCAGCTCAGTCGTGAAACCGACGACCATACACACGGTGCTCAGTCTTGCCTTGTCTCGGGGTTGGTCGATAAACCAACTCGATGTCAAAAACGCATTCCTTCATGGTGACTTGCAAGAGACTGTTTACATGCACCAACCCCTGGGTTTCAAAAACCCCACCCATCCTGACTTTGTTTGCAAACTGAAGAAATCACTTTATGGCCTCAAACAGGCACCTCGGGAGTGGTACCATCGGTTTTCGACATACATTACTAAGTGTGGGTTCAAAAGTACCATCAACGACACATCATTATTTGTTTACAAACAAGGAACCCGTATGGCGTATCTTCTCTTATACGTTGACGATATCATCCTCTCCGCTTCAGATGACAATCTTCTTCGGCAGATCATTAACACACTATCTAACGATTTTGCTATGACGGATCTCGGGCATCTTCATCACTTCTTAGGTGTTACTGTTACATGCCAACATGGGGGTCTATTTCTCTCGCAAGAACAGTACACAATGACATAATTTCCTGCGCCAATATGACTAATTGCAAACCCTGTTCTACTCCTGTTGACACTGCATCCAAGCTTAGTGCTACCTCTGGAACGCCTTTACCCGAAGCCACCTTATACCGTAGCCTTCCTGGGCTCTTCAGTATCTCACTTTCACTAGATTGGACATTACATATGCTGTGAAACAGGTTTGTCTAGTCATGCATGATCCTCATGAGCCTTATTTTCACTTTCTTAAACGCATCATTCGTTATTTGAAGGGAACACCTACTCACGGGTTACTATTAAAACCATCAAAATCAGTTAAACTTACTGCTTACTCTGATGTTGATTGGGGTGGTTGTCCGGACTCATGAAGATCAACGTCCGGTTATTGTGTTTTTTGGGGGATAATCTTGTCTCATGGTCTTCGAAACGACAACATACTATCTCCCGCTCTAGTGCCGAAGTAGAATATCGTGGGGTTGCCAATGCAGTTGCTGAAACAAGTTGGCTGCGTAACCTTTTGAAAGAACTACACCTTCCCACGCATCAAGCCACACTTGTTTATTGTGATAATGTCTCTGCTGTCTACTTGTCGGAAAACCCGGTTCAGCATTAGCAAACCAAACACGTGGAGCTCGATATAAATTTTGTCCGCGAGAAGGTTAGACTTGGATCAGTTTGAGTTCTTCACATTCCCGCTGATTATTAGTTTGCTGAAATCTTCACTAAAGGACTGCCTCGCCAATTATTTCATCGATTTCGATCCAGCCTGTGCATTCAATCCTTTCCTGCTCAGACTGAGGGGGTGTATTAACGTGTATATATTTATATATTATTTATTTATGATAGTTATCTTAGAGATAGAGTTTACTTAGTTTGAATATCTTGTAATTATCTTCTCCCCGAATAACTCCATTCGGTTACATGTATTATATATTGTGGATTGTTTAATGAAATCATCATCAGAAAATTATACCAAAGTTTACAGATTGGAACTTAATTGTGGCAACAGCGCACCTAACAGCACTTCATGATCTGATGTCATCATATTTCCAAATTTATGCAGAATGTCGCGTAAGATATCAAGGCATTCGCATTTTATGTCTATCTTCATTGCCTGGGAAACCAAAAGAATATGTTTCTCACAAACGAGTATGAAGAACCCAGGATCCATGTAAACATTATTTATGTACCTCTTTCCATTGATAAGAAAGAGAAAGGAATTATCTCATGCATAATTAAACATACTAATAAAATAACAATACAAACTTGTCTTTTTAACAAGCAATTATTGGGGACAAGAAAATGGAAGACAAAGTTGGACATGGCCAGGAGAAATAATAAAGCCTAGTTAAAAACTGCAAATAAACGATCGACACTATGAGATCATGATAATATTAATATACAAAAGCCTTTCGGAGCAACGTATAGAGATAGCTGAAAATTAAGATTGATGTACTCAAAAGTAGTACTTACGATAATTTATCAAATTGCCAACTTAACTCTTCTGTTATAAAATTATATCATATACCACTAATATGAAAGCCTTTTTCCTTTACAAGTATGTAAAATTTATAAATACAAATGGCATAACCAGTCCAGAAAACGGTCAGGGATAAAAAAATTACCCTACTAAGTCAACTTGAAGTTCTCCATCATCAAGTTTTTAGCCTAATATGCCATTAGCAGACAATAGATTTTTCATCTACTTACTGAGTCACAGAACTCAATTACAAACAACTGTTACTAAAAGAAAACTGAATTCTAGAAATAGGACATACAGTGTAGTCTACTGAATAATAAAAGACAATGCAGTCATGCATCTATGCTCTATTGCAAATGTACGCATGCAAAAGAAACATTATATTGGATATGAAAGGCAGATAACCTACATATATGTCTTACTAACTATATTATCCAACTACTGCGAGTGAGGATTTAAGTATAAGTTGATAATGTAATTCTTCGGTAACTCACAGGGTTTGTTATTCCTCTTATCAACTTTGGAGAAACTGAAACAAGAACTGATTGTGCAACAGATGAGGTGGGCACTTCAGAAAAAAGTCTTCAAAGCTATGCTTGCAATGTCACGATGCTGATCCTTCCCGTTAAGTAGCTTATGACATAGCTTATCTGTCATCTCCAGTACCTGTGCCTCATGGATTTTCTTCACCAGTGGAGCAAGACTAGAAAACAAATTAAAAAGTCAATAACACTAGCAGATAAACACTAGATTAAACAATGCTGCATAGCTATCACATCCACAAACACTGTATGAATTAAGATGCATCAATGGATAAGGAGAGTGGAAGACCAATGAATCTGATATGAAGCACATCAGATAGAACCCTTCCATTCTAACACTAGTATAACAACAAATTATAATTGGCAGATAATGCTCATCATTCATACAAACAGTTATATGCTAAGATATTAACATGTTAAACAAAGATAATCAAGGAAACACGCAGCATATATATGAGATATATAAGAGCAACAATAAGATGTACATATATATGTGTGCATGTATATTCGTGTGTACTGGTATGTGTGTGTACTAATGTAAGTATATAAATGCTGTCGGTGAATGCAATTATACATGTATGTATAGTCTCACAATAAGGCGTAATATTCACAGGATAGGGACAATGAATAGTTGGTCAAGCAAGCAAGTGAGCCACAGTCAAACAAAAGTAAAAAAAAAAGAACATTTTTAAAACCAACAAGTATTACATAATAACAAAGGAATGTATCAGGAAACACTTCAAACCATTTAACAGCCAATCTAGACACATCGCCAGCTGCATCATCAAGCTGCTGTAGAACAATATTGGACAATCTCAACTCAAGGTCTATGTCAAGTATAAATCCCTCTTTGTTTAATTCATTTAATAGGTCAGAAGTTGCCATGTATCTGTAATCTTTATCCTTCCCTGTCATCTGCACATTTAAACATGAACCCATCAACATGTGTAAGAACATCTTTTGATGATACATAATGCATGAATTGCTCCAAAACTGAAGTCTTATCATGGTCTATTAATACAAAACATGAAAAAAAAAACTCCGTAACAACTTACCTTCTCCAGGATACCAGGTATGGATGAATTTGCCATATTTACACAGGTCTTTTACAATGTTAGACCAAAAACTTTTAGATACCTGAAAAGAATGTGTATATATATAAATTATATCAAAGAGATCAAAAGTCAAAAGCGTGCATGCTTGCAAGCAAATTACCACAAGATATAAATGTTCAGTGCAGAATGAGAATACAACAGCAGAATAGAAGTAAAACACATGAAGGAAAGCTCTTCATAACAACATATTAAGAGCGTCAAATACATACATGTATGCATCAACTTCCTTGCAACAAACAAGACCTAGGAGCACCAAGGTCTCCTTCCTTTGCAATGCTTGGGAAGAGAGTGTTAAAAGTTAATCCTAATTGTGATCATACATGAAAGTTTAAGGGGGAGAATCATCAAGAGTCTAAGATAGGTTTGTTTCATTTAGTAAGTTTTAATTAGCTTTATTTATGGTATTAGTGTTTATGTTTTTGGCTGTGAATGGGCTGTCATTCCAGCTGTGTTTGAGTGGAGTTTTCATTAGTAATTAAGGTTAGGATTAATATAAATAGGGTCATTGTCTAAGAGTTTTTTGTGTGGTTTTCATTCAATAAAAGAAAAGAGTCGTGAGTGTGTTTTCCTACAAAAATCACTACTGTCTTTGTGTTTATGTGACCAATTGTAACAGAGAGTGCTTCTATGTAGCATTTTATTTAAAGTTTGCCAAAAAGTGTTTGCAACATAAGTCATTTACCTTTAAGGTCACGAAGGAGTAACCTTACAAGTTGCTCATCCAGGGTATGCTTCTATCCAACATATAAACAAATTAGTAACTTTTTAACTATATGCTACTTATAAAAATCAACAAAGTTCATGTTAGTTTCATTTTCATGGGAATATTGGATGTAAGGTGAGCTTGCATGGTATAGGCTTTGTGTGAAATCAAAGTGGATTTTTTGTCTCTCTAATACTACTTGACTAAACAAATAGTATAGTATGACTATCAAACACACCAAAAATTCACAAAATCAAGCAATTCAATATTATCATTATAGAGATGCAAATCTAAAGATAAGACATGCATTGGCAAAAAATTTCTCTTTTTAGAGTAATGCACTATTTTCACCGAAAGGTGCAGATTAAAATACTAATACACAGGGTGAAAAAACAAAATCTAAGAAACATGGATAGAAAACTAATACGATGTAGGGTCTGAGAGGTGTAGGGTGGGGGAAAGCCTTTCCTCTTTCCTAAGGGAAAGAAAGGCCGCTTCCATTGAGACCCCCAGCTCCAGGCATAGAAAACTAATACGATGTGGTAAATATAATAAAAAGTTAAATATAACTAGCAATTAAAATAATCCAACTAATATCAAATTTCAAAATTAACCTTTAAAATCATCCATTAAAAAACTAATTATAACTAGTTGTATGCTATAACAATTCTATCCTCGCACAAACGGAATCCCTAATAATGAAAAAATAGTTCAAACAAGTGAAAGGAAAATTAAAAAAAAAAGAAAAAAAAACACCACTGAAGAAAAAGTCTTGAAAAACAAAGCACAAAACAAAAAAACAAAGCACAAGAGTTACTTTATATCAACCATATGAAAAGGCAACTTTTTTCTTCTGTTTGTAAAATGAAAACCACAAATCTCGGTTAGCCTCTCTTCATTATTATAGTATCTACAACTTTGTTTCCATGTGTGACTATTCGTGGACTGAGGCGAGACCCTCACCTACGCCTCATCACAATGTTCACATTGTGTGTGTTCGAAGGTGGCTACACCTTGCCTCGCCTGAGAATCTAGATGTGCACCTCTTGTGCCTTTGACTACATTGATGCATTAGATAAATTTACTAGCCTTCTAGAATACCAAGCATGTTCCATAAGGAAATCATTATGGTCATATGGCGATAGTGATCACTAAAAAATAGTAGTGATTCATCGCCTACAATATTTAACGTTAGCATGAATGTAACTTTTTATGCATAAATATGTTTCATAGTTGATTAATGATTAATAAAATCATGCATGGCGAGTCAAAACATTGAAGTGTATATAAGGGTTCATTTAAGAACTACTAAATATTTAAAAACAGCGAGAACTAATGTATTTTAGATTTTTATACTTTTACACACAGTTATGTATGTTTATATACATTAAAAACCATCAAAATAATATAAAAACCCATCAAACCAATGTTTCATATGTTTTTAATTTTTTTTATATGTTTAGCTACATATGTGTAGATAGTATAACCTACATATGACTTACACATAAACAAATTACAATTTTGTTAATTGTTTTCTTTTTGAACTTCAAGAGACACGATTAAACATTATATTTCAATCACTTTTCTACAAAATATAAAAACAAAAAGTTATGTGTTGATAGGAGTTCTCGCAGTTCTGTAGATATTTATGAGTTCTCAAATAATCCTAACCCTATTTTATAATGTAATTTTTAAATATATATGTAATCATCAATGGCCCCCTTGGAAGATGCACCAAACATAATCGACATGCACGCAATATAGTACATTAGTACATAACCATCAACGTCAATCTAAAATATTTACCTTTCTCCTCGTTATAAGCTTTTCATTTGCAAGACAATATCAACATCCAAAGCCTATATCAAGACGGCTACTGGGAAACAATCACCCGAATCTTTCTTAGTTCCAACTCTTTTGCATTATAAATTATATAACCAACCAAATCTCACACTAGCATTTAAGTAATGTGCCACTCATTGACATGCTTCCATATCATTATATTATATTCACCTATACTATATTACTATATATAAAACATATGAGAGGGGTATTTTAAGATACTATAAAATTAAGAATAATTACTTTACTCAATGCATAAGATACAACTACTTTTGTGGGTAAAATAGTATTTCTAATATTATTTACAGATTACTCCGTATAATTAATTATATAATAACCTTACACTTATTGTAACTTACATAAAATTTTACATTATCTACACATAAACCAAAAAAAACTTAATTTTTTTAAGATTTCAGTTATATCTTTTAATCTATCATGTTTAAAAACTTTTTGAGACTATAATTATAACCTGTGTATTTTTTAAACGTTTTGGTGTAAATTTTTTGCTGAACCGATCTGTATTTTGCGAGGTACAATATGCGTAAATGTACAAGTCGTCATGCAAAACCTATTTATTTGGTGTTTTAGATTTTAGCTTAAAAAAATATAATAGACTTTTATAAAATTACTATAAGAATAAAAAAAATTAAAAACACCTGTCGAATGTAAAATATCACCCCACCGCATTGCGCGGGCACCCTTCTAGTACTTTTTACAAGAACATCACCTTACACATTTCTAGTTCAAGAGTTATGGCTTTAAATACCAGCATTGATAATCCCTTAGCTACCATTCAATCTCCATCAAGCAGAAACCAAAATAAGATCTTTCAACAGAGAAGTTGGAAAGAGTTAAAAACAATGTTTCTTCATATATTCGTGTGTTTGATGAACGCCGAAAGTTAAATCGACTTCTTTATGAAGTTTCAGTATACCTAGGTCTATCAGATACTATTGCGAGCATGTGTGTGTACGAGATGTATAGAATTGTTAGGTCGTGAGATGAATTTTAAAGTTTGAAATGCACAAAAAAAAACTATCAAGTTTGGATTCCATTGCAATGAGGCTTTAGCAATTTTAATGGATTTGAATTAGCGTGAAACCTCACTTACTCAAAATGAGCAGTCGAAGGTCCACGATGGTGGTAGTGGTGGTGGTGTGTTCCTCTAGGGTGAGCGGTAGGCAAGCAGACACTGTGGAGTGTTGGATTTCAATCGAAGCTATTTTCCCCGATTGATTACATGAGTGTAGGAATGGTTAAGGGATGGTCAGTACAATCAGTCTCATAATGAGGAGAGTGTTAGAACACTTAACAGACCAAATAGGAAACCGGGTTTATATAAATGATACTAAGAACACAAGTAAACAATAAAACAGAACTAAGAACAAGAACAAGAACAAGATATGTATGGTTTTCAAGGATGCTATATATTTCTCTCAAGTTTTTTTACAAGTGTTACAAAGCATAAAAAGAAATATAAGGACTGAGATACTTTATACTACATCCTATAGCCGACCATACTTTGAAGGCCAGTAGGGAACACTAATCTAGACAGCAAGATCAGTGTAAAGTCAAAAGGCAGATTGTCTTTTGACTAGTGACTATAACATGCCATAGCTCACATCCTAATATATTACAAAAAGGATAAAAGGTACAAAGTAGGAAGTTACAGACTCAAAACCATAATCTATGGTTTACTAAAGCATGGACCTTTTCACCAACTTGTATAAGTTGGTAAGTCTTCAGAGTCGCAACGAAAAGTAAGCCAGCTTTATGTAAAAGTACATCAGAGAACGCATGTCTTCTCTGTCTTCGGAAGAAATCAGTCTTCACTTTATTGGCTTCAAAAGACTTTGTCTTTAAAGCTTCGGAGGACTTCATCTTTGGATTCAGAAGATTTGGTCTTTGGATTTGGAAGATTTTACACTTAGAATAATTTATGTGATGAGTGTAAAACTTTTGAAGTAACTTCTACCTTGTACATTAGTGCATGCATGCAAGAAGCTCCTTGGTTGTTTTGGCTTCTTTGGTTGCATCAGTCTTCTAATATAACCTTACATTGAGATTCTCTTCCTTCGTAACCAAACCAAAAACTTTTATTATCTAATTTTAATATCAACAAAGAAAATGTTAATACTTTTATAATTAAAAAGTATAATAAATAACATTTTAATCGATAGTTAATTTTTAATTATAAAGAAAAATTTATTATATGTTATTTCATAAATAATCATTTTTATTGACTTTTTGTAAGTTTTTTTATTTTTTTAAGTTCATAAATAAAAATTATACCATGAAAATGAGTTTATTTTTTTATTAAAACGAGTACAGTATTGTAAGAGTTAACTCACTGAAGTACAAAGGAAGTTACTTCCAAAGATTTGACAAAAACACTAAGAAATTCTTTAAGTGTCAAATCTTCCGAAGCCAAAGACCATTTCTTTCAAAACCATAGATAAAGTGTTCCGAAGCTTCAAGACAAAGTCTTTCGAATCCAAGAGATTGATTTCTTCCAAAGACAGAGAAGAGATGCTTTCTCTGACTTGCTTTTAACAAAAGCTGAACCACTTTCCGCTACCATCTCTAAAGACTCACCAACTTATACAAGTTTGTGATGTCTTCATACTTTTGTCAACCGTAGATTAAGGTCTTAGATTCTATAACTTTCTACTTTGTACTTTTATTCTTTTTGTAATAGATAAGGATGTGAGCTATGGTATGTCAGTCACTAGTCAAAGGACAATCTACCTTTTAACTTTACATTGATCTTGTTGTCTAGATTAGTGTTCTAGTAGGATGTAGTATAAAGTATCTCAGGTACCAGTCCTTAGGCGTAAGACTTGTAACAACTGTAAAACACCTGAGAGCAATCTATATCATTCTTAAAAACCAAATACTTGTGTTCTTTACTCTTGTCTTTGTTTCATGAACCGGTTCCCTATTTGATCCGTTAAGTGTTATTTGTTCTCTCCAACCTTGTGAAACTATTGCATTACCACCTTCACTGGTCCTGCAATTTGTATCAGAGCTGTTTAGACTCTTGATTGTAAGATCTCACCATCTTTAATCTCTTTAGTTTCATAAAACACTTACAAGCTCAAATGGCAGCTCTCACTAAGGCTGACATGGAAACCGGTACCATGACTAAATCTCCACTGATCACTCCTGATGACTTTGATACTTGGTGCCAAAGAGTGAAAGGCTTCATCAAGTCTTAAGATATCAGGATGTAGAGATTTGTTGTCTCAAGACCTTACATCCTAAGCACCACTTCAGCTACTACTGGTGGTGGGATGATTCCAAAGGAATTGATTGACTATTCTGAGGAAGATAGGAAGAAAATTGATATTGATCAAAAGGCCATGACCGCTCAACAAACTGCTCTTCCCAACTCTATATACAAAGGCTTCAAGAAGTGCAAAACCACAAAGTAGCTTTGGGATGCACTAAAGCTTATGTATGAGGGGTCTAATGAAGCTAAAGAAAACAAGAAGGATCTCATGAAGTAGCAATTGGAGAATTTCACCTTCAAATTAGGTGAAATTATGACCTAACAATACTTTAGGTATGTTGAGATTATAGATACTCTGATGGATGTTGGAGTTAAGCTTAAGAATACAGACATTGTGAGGAAGTTCATTTCTCTCTTTCCAAACAATGGACTCACTACTGTGTGGCCATTAAGAGAACTGAAAACCTTTCCACCCTTACTCTTATAGAGCTGTATGGTATCTTAAGTGGTTACTAGATGGAGATGAACATGCAGAATCCATCCAGCAGCTTTTCTAGCAATCAACAAAGTTCAGCCCTCCATATGGTTGAAATGGATAGTAGAGAACCATAACATCATCTTATCTGCTTCCCGAACAACTTATAAAAGGGCCCTTTCATCACGTTCTCGGAGACACCAAGGGAGAGCTACATCCAAGGAAGCCCATTCTAAGAGACAAGCTCATGTCAAACCTTTATGTCTTCTGATGAAAGTTGTGGCAACTTTCTCTTCACTCTTGAATACTTGGATTGTATCCATCCAGATGACCTGAAGTATATGGAGATAGTTTAGCAAATGGCTCTTCTCACTCATAGATCATAGAAGTTCTACAATAGAACCGAAAGAAAGTTTCCCAACAATATAACCAGTGGAAAGTTTGGACAAGATAAAAGCAAAGTGAAGTGTTACAACTATAACCAGATGGGACACTTAGCTAGGGAGTGCAAGGCACCAAGGACTAATGGTGGCCGAGCACAATCTAGACCAAGTTACACTGATGCAGCTCCCAGATCTGAGAAGCCAAGCTAACCAAAACAATAAGCTGTTGTAGTTGTTTAAGAAGGAGGCTTTGACTGGAGCTTTCAGGTAGAGGATTTTTCTCCAAATCAAGCACTGATGGCTAACCATGAAGAGGTACACCTAAATGCATTGCTAAAGTAAACATGTATAGGTCCTATAACTTGGAAGTGAGATCTGACCTTGAGTCTTTGAATATTTTAAAAGCTGATTTCAAAAGAGCTGAAAATGACTATAATATAATAGAAGATTTAAAGAAAACAATTGCAACTCTTAAGCATGAGCACACAAATTACAAGACTCAAATCAAAGATCTCATTACCAAGTTAACTGAATGCCAGAATGAGATTGTGATCAGCAAAGCCGGGGCAGAAAAGTGTGTTCTTGAAAAAGAAAACTTCAAGAACATCATATCCTCATCCTTGAATGCAAAGATTTGTTATCAAAACAAGCAGGGACTGGGTTCAAATGAGATAGCTCCTCTACATACATTGCTATCTGTAAGATCTCCAAGGTGTGGAACTAGTCAAAATGAGCTGCCCCTTATTGACCATATCCAAGAAGAGGATGAAGATGAAGAGGAGATAGTGAAGGATGAACCAGAAGTGAGTAAGGAGGTTTATCCTAAGAAGGGTCACTATGCTCCTGGAGAGAAGAAAGAACCAAGGATGGCCAAGTCAGTTAGGAAGAATCTGATCAGAGCTACTAATAGAAAATCAAAGAAAGCCCAAACAATCAAGGCCATTTTCAATTCTAAGAAAAAAAAGTCTTTAGCTCTACTGGGTTTGAAGTGGTGAAGACTGAACACTTAACTATCGACTCTAGTACCAGGAGTTCTAGTTCAAGTTCAAACCATCCTGGTCAAGAGAAGAAGGTTGATCAAATATGCACCACTACTGCACAGCCTGAACTATCCAGCTCCAAGAGCAAGCTTCACCCTCAGAAGCCTACTACATCATCTATGAAGATGAAGAAGGAAGTGGAAAGAGATCAATCTCAACCTTCTCCTCAGAAAAAGACCCTTAGAAGTATGCCTGTTGAATGCATCATTGTGTGGTGATGCTACTCACTTTGCTAAGGATTGCATCAACAATCCTAAGAGTACCATCCACATGAACAAGAAGACGACTTATGAGAGGAAGAAGAAGATAGCTTCCGAAGAATAATCACTTTCCTTCGGAAGCTTCAAGGCGAACAAGAAGAAGATAGGTGGAAAACTATCTTCGGAAGAAAATTTGGTCTCAGAAGAAAGGAATGCTTTCGAAGTACTGAAGTCTGCTGCAGTGGATGAAAAGCTTCTGAAGGTTCAGTCTCTAAAACTTCTGGAGTCATCAAAACTTCTAAAGTTTTAAAGGCCAAGTCTAATCTTCCAAAGATAGTGTGGAAGATGAAGGAAAGCCATATGACTAAAGTTTCTTCATCAACAATAGCTAAGGATCCTCAAAGCTTGCATATAGGATCAATAACTGTTGAACTATCTTCAGTTCATCTTGATGAGCCTAAGACCAACAAGGCTTGGGTTTCCAAATATAACTAACCATCTATTTTTCATGTGCAGGAACAACTGAAGGCCAAGAGAAATGTATGGATCATTGATAGTGGTTGCTCAAGGCACATGACAGGCAATGGCTCTTTGCTTCATAACTTTAAGAAAATTAATAGAGGGCCAGTTGTGTTTGAAGGTGAATCGAATGGTTACATCATAGGAAGGGGCAGGGTCACAAGTGGTAAGCTCAGCATTAAGAAGGTAAACTATGTCGAAGAGCTTGGATACAATCTATTAAGTGTATCTTAATTTTGTGACCAGAGACGTAACATGCTCTTCACTAAGCATGAGTGCATTGTTCTCAAGGCTGAGGTGGTCATTCCTCAAGAGCATATCCTGCTAAGAGCCCTAAGGAAAGGGAACATGTACAAGATGGATTTGTAGGAAACCTCCCCATTTAAAGAAGTTTCTTAGTTTCTATCTGAAGCCAATAGTGATGAGTCTTTCCTCTGGTACAAAAGAATATGCCATGTAAACTTTAAGAACATGAATAAATTATTTAAAGATGATTTGGTAACTGGAATGCCAAAGAAAGAGTTTACAAGTAATGACCATTGTGTTGCATGTCTGAAAGGAAAGCAACACAAGGTGTCTCACAAGCCAAAGGAAATGAACTCCATCACTACTCCCCTATACTTATTTTATATGGATATCTTTGGCCCCACCAGTGTAATGAGTTTAGGAAGAACTTCATATTGACTTGTGATCACATATGACTTCACAAGATACACTTGGGTCTTCTTTCTTAGAAGTAAGGATGAGACCCATGAAATCTTGAAGAACTTCATTCTGAATATTAAGAATCAATGTGATCACAAGGTCAAGATCACAAGATGTGATCAAGGAATTGAATTTAAGAACCAAATCCTTGATACATTTTGATATGAAAAGGGTATTACAAGATAATATAGTGTTCCCAGGACTCCTCAGCAAAATGGTGTTGCTAAGAGGAGAAACAGGACACTTATTGAGGATGCAAGGACCATGGTCTCTGACTCTAAACTGCCCATCACCTTCTGGACAGAGGCTGTCAACACTACCTGCTATATGCATAATAGATTTTTAGTAGTCGAAACTCATATTAGGACTCCTTATTGAGGATGCAAGGACCATGCTCTCAGGTCATTTGGATAGTTCAAGATGGTGCATGGTTGCAAGAGAGGTACTATTGACAACACACTCTTCATCAAAGGAACAGGGAATGACTTAATGCTGGTTTAAGTTTATGTAGATGACATCATCTTTGGTTCAACTAATCAAAAGCTCCATAAAAAGTTTGAGAAGCTGATGAAGAACAGATTTGAAATTTATGCCGTGGGAGAACTCAATTTCTTTCTAGGAATTCAAGTGAAACAAGTTGACAATGACATCTTCATAAACTAGTCAAAGTATGTGCAAGACATACTAACCAGATTTCATCTGACTGAGTGCAAAGTTGCTAAGACACCCATAGCCAAAAACCACTCCTTAGAACCTGATCTTGAGGGGAGTGTGTTGATAAACATCTCTATAGGGCTATGATTGGGTCTCTTATGTACCTCACAGCCAGCAGGCTTGATATCATATTTGCCATATGCATATGTGCAAGATATCAAGCCAACCCTAAGATCTCACACCTGGTTGCTGTCAAGAGGATTCTTAGATATCTCAAAGGAGCTCCCAAGCTGGGACTTTGGTATCGAAAGAATTCTGATTTCAATCTGTATGCATATACAGATAGTGACTATGGTGGCTGTAACATGACTGTAAAGTCTACATCAGGGGGATGTCAATTCCTTGGTGGAAGGATAGTCTCATGGCAATGCAAGAAACAATCTTATGTGTCTGCATCAACTGCTGAAGCTGAATACGTTGCTGCTGCAAGCTGCTGTGCTCAAGTGCTTTGGATTCAGAATCCGATGTTAGACTATGGATTCAACTTCAAGGAGACACCTATCCACAGAGACAACAACAGTACTATCTCTATCATAGAGAATCTAGTGCATCACTCAAAGACAAAGCATATCAATATTAGGTATCATTTAATAAGAGATAATTTTTAAAAAAGATTGATAAAACTGGTCAAAGGTAACACAAATTAACAATATGTTGATCCGTTCACAAAAGCTTTTGATGAACAGCGATTTAATATCTTGTATCAGCAATTAGGATGATTAACTTTGAGTAGATTTTCTTAAATTAATTTCAAGATTATTTTTCAAACATGTGTGTCTTTAAAGTTGTCTAAATTATCACTCATATAAGCCCTGTTTATCTTGGAAGAAATTTTTTTTAGATGATATTCTTTAGAGTTTTAAGAGTTAAAGATATATTTTCTTTCGGAAGACATTAAGTTGAATTCGAAAGAAACTTATGTTTTTAAAACTAATAACTACTTACTAAGAAATTTACCTTCGGAAGAAATTCTGATATGCCTTCCGAGCTTAAATATGCTTTTAAGTACTTATATGTTTTGAATGACAATTTTCTTTCGAAAGCAATTAAGTCTCAGAAGCTTTATTCATCCTTTGAATAAAACTTCTGAAGTTTAATATCTTCCGAAACCAAATATGTATCGAAAACGAAATTACTAAAAGTATTTTCTTCCAAAGCAATTCCTGTCAAACTTAGGAATATCTTCCAAAGTCAAATTGGCTTTGAAAGTTTTTCTCAAAACTTCCTAAGACAAATTACCTTCGATAGATTTTCTACTTCCAAGATAACTATCTTTTTGGGTACTTTTTCAGAGGTGGGACTGACATTCGGATTTAAAAGTTTATCCTTTAGCTAACTTTGTCTCATATCTAACCATATATATAGCCTTACAACGATTCCCCCTCTTTCTTCTTCCTCTTCATCTGCAAACTTCTAATCCTAAATTCACCCACAAACCCTCATTGTTCTTAGCTTTCTTCTTGCTAAAGCTTTCTAAAATGGCTAACCCTGAACACCAAAACTAGCCATATTTCTCCATGCACCTACATAGGCAACACAACCAGGTTGCTTTGTTATCGTCTGAGAAAGATCCTGGTTTCTCAAATGTTTGCCTCTTTATCACTCAATCATCCTAGCTCACCGCACTCATAATAGACCCTCCACTATATGAAGAACAACTGCTGGAGTTCTGGAGGACCTACCAAGAGGTTATCTTGGATGGTGAGAAGGCACTATCTGCATTAGTACAGGGGAAAATAATTTTCATCACCCCAGCCACAATCAACACTCATCTCATGCTAGATTATGAAGAAGGCGAGATTTCCTTCCCCAAAGAAGCCATAAATGAATCATTTAGACAAATGGGATATGAAGGGGACTTCACAGTCAGACCTTTAAGAAGGGTAAGGTCTCTTACCAATGGAAGTACCTCCTCCATGCATTATCCACTCTTTATGAAACAAACATGGAGGATGGGATCCAATTCCTGAGGACTTATCCTATATAGTCTATAGAATGGTTTAAGGGGTTAAGTTCAAGTACTCTTAGTTTGTTTACACAAACTTGCTTGCCAACTTGGACTCCTTAGATTACTTCATGTTCCCTAGATATGTCCTACAAATTCTTAACTATGAACTGGGTTAACAGTTGAGGGGAACAGGTACTACTCTTAAACTGGGACAGATGAAGCCAAACATCTTCAAAATCATGAGAAAAACCGCTGTTGGTTTCTCAGGAGTAGAAACAGTCCTAGTCCCAAAAATGTTAGAGCTCATAGCAGCGCCTGTCAATGTTGAACCCACACCTTCTACATCTGCACCACCCACTCAGCCTCAAATAACCATCACCTACAAAAGAAAATCCAAGCGAATCCCTGCTCAATCTATTCAGATGAGCAGGCCCCCATACACTTACCTATGCAGAAGGAAGTAAAACCAAGAGCTCCTACTTCCCCTGAGGAGAAAACCACTCCTATTATTTCATTGAATAGTGCTGAGGTTCCTCATGCTCAGCCTAATGAGCTTATTGCCCAAGCCTCAAGCTTTCACTCTGAGTCTCAAAACTCAGGTGAACAACCTTTAGGGGACAGTTACCATCCCTTGCCTAACTTAAACCAATGAATCCCTAACCTCTGATTCTATGATGATGATGATAGGGATTTAGTGAGTACCATAAGTCTTTCTTCTCCTCCCCTGCTCAAGAAGAGATGAGTGCTCCTAAGACCCTTATATCTTGCCCACATCATCCACCCGTAACTGAGGTGAACTTCCCTAAACATGTTCAGGAGGGCCATATGGAAGAGGCTCTCACTTTAGAAAGTGATTACATCATTAAGACCTCAACCATGGCAACCTAGCCCCTTGACAGTTCTCTTGAAGCTGTCATGGAGTAGGGGAAATCCAGTAGCCAAGAACCACTATCTGGTGGTGAGGGAGATGACTTCAGTTATGTTCTCTCATCCCCTATGATTCTTCTAGTTAATTGAGAGGAGTTTGCAACTAAGGGTGCAAAAACTATTTAAAACATGCACCTATTTGGTTTCAAAGGTAAGCCACCTGGAATCTCAGGTGGAAACCTTACAAAGGTAGGTCCTTAATCAACAACTTGAGATCACTGATCTCAAGGGCAAGTTAGCTAAGAGGTTTGCCAGATGTGTTCAATCAGGTCCACAAGAACCTGTGGATGTGGTGGACCTAACCTCTAGCTCGCCTACGCAAGTGGGTGATGCTACCAAAAAGGGGGAGAAATTCATAACTACAATCATAGAACCTGAGAATATTGCCCAGAGTATGGACATGGAGGCCTCACCATCCTTACTTGCAGTTGTCCATACTCAACAACCTCCTCAGGCCCATATCAATATGGATGCTCTGATTCAAAGCTTATTTGAGGAGTGAATACCGAGGGCTATGTCTACCCCATCCTACCTTGCTAACAACCCTATAGTGGGATGGAGGTATGATAGTGATAGAAGAGCCCTGACACTCTATAGATCTCAGGGTCAAAATGAAGTGTTCAATTTTTAGACCCTGAGATACTATAAGAGTTTCCTTTGTTTGACCTGCCACTTGCCAACCTAAGTCATAACAGGCAAGTTGAAAGGTTGGCTGAGAGGATCCAGCTGAGGGTGCTTGAAGAGTTCAAGAGAAAATCAAAGCTATATTGTCACACCCTCAAAATCCACGTGTGGGGTTTTACCGCGAGTCGCGTGACATACCAGGATCTCAGTCATTAGTTACTCAGAACGACTCTATATACACAAACATTCAAATCAGAGTTTAACTTTAAATACTGCGAAAGCCTTAAATAAAGTAGAAAGCCCAAAACAATGTAACATGATCCAAAATGCGCAAACAAACGCGCCCAAGTATTATGCAAAACCAAAGCATAATGTTTAAACAACTCAACCAAAGACATTGTTTTCAAACATGCAGACAGTCCAATGATGCTGACCCGTGTAATGTGCTCCTAGGCAATGGCAATCTTAACCTGAGAATAGCATACTAAAAGAGTCAACACAACGGTTGGTGAGTTCAAGAGTTTGCGTTAATCATAAAACAGTAACAGTTGCAAAATATAAGAGGTGTATTGAAATAGATAGCTAGTCTATATTCATCAGTAATAATCATAGTGATTTCGCGATTGAAGCTGACTATGTTACGTTTGTTGCCTCCTGCCATGACATACCAGGTCGTGACAATGTTCGTTAGGACAAAATTGCACCCGTTTGACCTCGAGTCACATAGGTGGGGCTCGTTAGACCCAGTAGTACTACCCAAGATTTCCCGCTAATCATCATTATTAACAATCCGAAAGTGTGAGGACTTTCATGGTATTCAGCACTATATCATACTATACACAACTCATATAAAGTAAGCGTTTGCAAAACCAGTATGCTATCTCCCCCAAAATAGAGTATGTAAAAGAGTGGGGCGTGAACTCACCTGATGCGCGTAAGAAATTACTTAAGGCTTAACTTGACAAGAAAGAGTGGATAGACAACCCTCAGAGGTCACCTAGAACACATGAGTACATAAGTACGTGTACATAGAATCATAATGAAACCCTAAGTACTCTACAAACCAAAGAACTCAAAGTTTTAGAAGATAAGAACATTTGACCCATTTGACCCGTTTGACCCGTTGGAGACATTATAGGTGAAATTCCATTCAAACAAGCATAATAGTACATCACACATGATTAACATATGAACTGATCACATATGACACTTCATTAATCACATGTACTACATCATACAACCAGATATCATACAAGTCATGCGAATCTCAAACAATTATCATGCTCAACATAGCTACAACACAACCAATGCATCATACATAGAATCAAATCATGCACAGCATGCCATGTGAAGCCACTCACAACTTCACACCCTAAACCCTGCCAATCCTACTAAGTAGGGGCCTCAGATTCACACGCGTGTATTGTGATCATCAACATACCATTTAACAGAAATCATATCATCCAAAATGTTCAACCCTGATCAACCACAAACCAACAATAGTCCTAACATACCCATATGACCCATTACCATGAATTCCCACAAATGGGCCAAATCAGATAACTAACCAACTAAACATTCATACAACCAAAACAACACATTTTACTACCTTCGAAATCATCCATGAGCATACTAGCATGCTCCCAATGTCCCTAACATACACAAATCCTCATATTCAAAAAATTGTGCAAATAAAGTTCCCTTTTTGGGAAAGCACATCCCAAAATCTATCCAACACCCAAGATATTCATGAATTCATCAATAATGTACCAATTCAAGCTCATGATAACATCTAGACATGATCAACAACATCCAATTATCATGATTCATCAACTTTCATAGCCAAAAGTTACTATCTTTAATAAGACATGAACTACAACATTCATTCTTGGATTTCTAGCATTCATATCAACAATCTAACACCCAATTATCATCACTAACATATTAACAACATCAATTCATCATCAAATCATAGCATTCATGCAAATAAAGTTACTATTATAAGTAACCTATGAACAACACATCAAAATCAAAGCTTTCTTGCATAATCAACGTTAACTAACATATATACAATCTAACTAACATAATAACATCAACAAACAACTCAAAATCGACACCCACATCATCCAATTCAAACTAGGGTTTCGGCCAACATGAAAAACCATAAAAAACATGTAAAAATCTAACCTTTAAACGTGTAATGGCTTGCAATTGATGATTCTAACTTGTTGTGATGCTTGAAATCGATCAAATCCAATGATATTTGCTTGTTCTAGGGCTGAATTCGAAGTGGTGTGGGTGAGGAGAGGGGAATCACGGTCGTAGGGGTGGGATTTGGGTTGGGTTTTGATTTTGTTTTATTTAATAATCCATAATTACCCTTTTAACCCTTATAATTTGTATTTTATAAAGATTAGGCTTTTAAATAGTTTTTAACTACTAAACACAATTATTATTAGTCACAAATAATAATCATGCATAATTTCCATTTGCCACAAAACACACGAAATAATTATAACACGTTTCCACTTTACGTGATAAAATTCACAATTAATATTTAAATCACGTAAACATATAAGCACAACTTAATAATCATATCATTAACTAAATTATTATCAAATAATCATTATTAATTATTATTAAGTCACCAACGTTCAACAACAACTAGTGTGTGCTCACGACACGTGTATGCAAGACTTAATGAAACTAACGGAGTTTCGTAACGGAAAATTACCGGATGTCACATTATCCCCATGTTGAAAGAATTTTCATCCCGAAAATTGTGTTACATGGTGAGTGTTCCATCACTGGTCTACTGCATTGGCATAAAGTAATCGAAATCGAGTGAGTTTTAGGTGAGTTGTCACATCATCCCCATGTTGAAAGAAATTTCGTCCCGAAATTTAAATCAATAACTTCGCCGGCTGACATCGTCTTTTCAAATAGCTGAGGATACTTAAGCTTCATTTGGTCCTCACATTCCCACGTGTATTCTGGTCCATGTCTCGAGTTCCATCAAACTTTGATAATGGGTATCTTTCTTTGCTTAAGTGTCTTCACCTCACGATCCATCACTTCGACCGGTTCCTCAATGAAGCGTAATTGTTCGTCTACTTGAACTTCTTCCAGATGTACGACCATCGTTTCATCCGTTAAGCACTTCTTCAGATTCGAAACATGGAATACATTATGGATTCCACTTAGCGAATCAGGTAGGGCTAATCGATAAGCCACTGGACCTATTCTTTCCAAGATCTCAAATGATTTAGCTTTCCTCGCTTAGCAAACCAAATCACGCCTTTCCATGGTGAGACCTTCAGTAAGACTTTGTCACCAATCTGGAATTCTAGAGGTTTCCGTCGTTTGTTAGCATAACTTTTCTGTCTGTCGCGCGCTGCAGCCATACGGTTCCTTATTTGTACGATCTTCTTAGTAGTCTCGTGTACTAACTCAGGACCCGTTAGCTGGCTGTCACCAATTTCAGCCCAACAAACTGGTGATCTACATTTTGTCCCATACAACGCTTCGAAAGGTGCCGCCTTTATGCTAGTGTGATAACTGTTGTTGTAAGAAAATTCCACCAATGGTAGGTGAACTTCCCAGTTATTCCCGAAGTCAATCACACAAGCACGTAACATGTCCTCCAAAGTCTGTATAGTACGCTTGCTTTGACCATCAGTCTGTGGATGATAAGCAGTACTCATATCCAATCGCGTACCTAAAGCTTTCTGCAACGACTGCCAGAAGTGCGATGTGAAACGAGAATCACAGTCAGAAATAATTGAGATCGGTACTCCATGCCTCGAAACGATCTCCTTCAAATAGAGCCGGGTTAATTTCTCCATCTTGTCTGTTTCCTTTATCGCTAGGAAATGAGCAGACTTTGTTAATCTATCCACGATAACCCATAATGTGTCGCAACCAGTAGAAGTTCGAGGTAACTTAGTAATAAAATCCATTGATATCTGATCCCACTTCCACATAAGGATCTCGGGTTGTTGTAATAGTCCAGTCGGTTTCTGATACTCCACTTTAACCTTTGAGCTGGTCAGACACTTGCTCACATATGTAGTTACATTCTCCTTCATGTTAGGCCACCAGTAGTGCGCCTTCAAATCATGGTACATCTTGTCAGATCCAGGATGTATAGAGTACTTAGACTTATGTGCCTCACTCATCACCAGATCTCTTAGATTTCCGGGCAGAGGTACCCAAAGTCTGTCCATGAAGTAACGAATTCCATCCGCTTTTACCTCGAGCTGCTTGTCCATTCCCCTTAATGATTCAGACCCAATTTTTTTGCTTTCAAGGCTTCTGTCTGAGCCTCTCGAATTTGTTCAGGTAACTGTGTGCTAATGGTAAGCTGCAAAGCTCTCACATGTCGAGGCTTAGCAGTTTCTTTCCTACTCAGCGCGTCAGCGACTACATTTGCTTCCCCTGGATGATATCTGATGGCACAATCATAGTCATTCAGTAATTCTACCCAGCGCATTGGCTTCATGTTTAATTCCTTTTGCTCAAAGATGTGCTGAAGACTCTTGTGATCGGTGTAAATAGTGCATTTGGTACCGTACAAGTAGTGTCTCCAGATCTTTAAGGCAAAAACTACTGCACCCAGCTCCAAGTCATGGGTGGTATAGTTCTTCTCATGAATCTTCAACTGTCTAGAGGCGTAAGCTATCACCTTATCCCGTTGCATCAGGACGCATCCAAGCCCTTGAATGGAAGCGTGACAATAGACTACGAAATCATCACTACCATCCGGTAACGCTAATATTGGTGCGCTACATAATTTCTGTTTCAGCAACTGGAAAGCAGATTCTTGACTCTCACCCCATTTGTATGCTTTTCCCTTGTGAGTCAAGGCTGTGAGAGGTTGTGCAATCTTAGAGAATCCTTCGATGAACCGTCGATAATATCCCGCTAATCCAAGGAATTGTCGTATCTCACTTGGTGTCTTAGGAACAGGCCAATTCTTTATCGCTTCAATCTTTGCAGGATCAACATGTATTCCCTTCTCGTTGACAATATGACCCAAGAATTTCACCTCACGTATCCAGAAATCATACTTAGAAAACTTTGCGTACAGTTGTTCCTTTCTAAGTAATTCCAAGATTAAACGTAAGTGCTTCTCATGTTCTTCCTCAGTCCTTGAGTATATTAGTATGTCATCAATAAAGACGATAACAAACTGATCAAGATAGGGTTTGCACACGCGATTCATAAGGTCCATGAATACTGCTGGTGCATTCGTCAACCCAAATGGCATGACCAAAAATTCATAGTGACCATATCGTGTACAGAAGGTAGTCTTCGAGAAGTCCTCTTCTCGAACTCTCAGCTGATGATACCCAGACCTCAGATCAATCTTAGAGTAATAGCTTATCCTTGCAGTTGGTCAAACAAATCATCTATACGAGGTAAGGGATATCTATTCTTGATGGTGACTTTGTTCAGTTCCCTATAGTCAATGCACATTCGAGATGTACCATCCTTCTTCTTGACAATTAGAACTGGTGCTCCCCAGGGCGACGAACTTGGTCGGATAAACCCTTTATCCAATAGCTCTTGTAGTTGGGCGGATAATTCATGCAGTTCGTTCGGAGCTAACCAGTAAGGTGCTCTCACAATTGGAGCGGCTCCTGGAGTCAACTCAATTTGGAATTCAACTTGGCGATGAGGCGGTAATCCAGGCAGGTCTTCCAGAAACACCTTGGGAAACTCACGAACTACGGGGATATCCTCTATCTTCTTTTCCTCAGTCTGTTTATCTGTGACGAGTGCCAATATGGCCAGTCGACCCTTTCGTAACAACTTCTGTGCCTTCATGAACGAGATGATGCCTATCACCACACCACTCCTATCACCTCTGACCTTAAGGACTTCTTCGCCAATGGGAATCCGTATGATCTTCTCGTGGCATATGACTTCCTCTTGCTTATCGGAAAGCCAATCCATGCCTACTACCACATCAAAGCTTCCTAATGTAATAGGAATGAGATCTATGGCGAATGTATGACCAGCAAGCTCTATATTGCAGTCTCTAAGAATATGCGTTACGTGAATCTGTGTACCGTCAGCTAACTCTACGGTGTATTTAGATTCTAAGGCTGAGGGCATATTGCTTAAAAGACTACAAAACTTAGTGGACACGAAACTTCTATCGGCTCCGGTATCGAATAATACGGTAGCAAAACGACCATTAACCAAAAATTTACCAGTTACTGTTGTAGGATCGTTTAGAGCCTCACCTGAGCCAATGACGAAGGCTCTTCCTTTGGCTCCATTGTTGTTGCCATTACCATTGTTGTTGTTGTTGCCACTATTATTGTTGCTGTTGTTGCCATTGTTGTTGTTGCCATTACCATTCCTTCTGATCTGGGTACAGTTGTTTCTGTAATGGCCTTCTTTTCCACACTCGAAACAACCTTTCGGAGTTTCTTGTGATTGTTGAGGCTTCTTCATCAGTTCACCCCGGCAGTCTTTGGCTGCATGACCAATCTTCCCACAACGTTGGCACTTGAAATTATCACATCGACCCACATGGAGGTAGTTACACCGGTTGCACTTCGGCTGTCTTCCACCATACCCACTGGGTCCTTGATTTGAGGGAGTCACCTGGTTGAAGCTTTGATTATTATCGAACCTCCGTTGCTGTTGCTGATTTTGCTGTTGTTGTTGAGATTGAGATTGGTTGCTTGATGATGATCCCTTGTTGCCTGAACCATCCCACTTGCGTTTATTGTCGGGCACGCTTGCCACAACGCCCCGCTTGGGTAATCGTCCTTGCTCGACTGCTTGATCAGTCAGCCTGTGGGCTGTTCGGATAGCTTGTTGTATGGTAGTGGGGTTAGAAGTAGTTACCATACTCTGAATTTCGGGCACCAATCCCCGTATATAATGCTCAACCCTCTTGTGCATTTCATTCACTATTCCAGGGCATAGTGCGGCCAACTCATGAGTACGGGTCGTGTAGGCTTCAATCTCTGAGCCTTGCATTTTGAGTTGCCAGAACTCAATCTCTAGTTTCTGCACCTCATTGCGGGGGCAGTATTCTTCAGTCATGATTTCTTTGAATTCATCCCAAGGCAGTTCGTTGGCTATAGCTTGACCCAGCATTTGAACCTGGGCGTTCCACCAGGAAAGTGTTGCGCCTTCCAATGTCCGGTGGCATACTTCACCTGATCAGCAGGCGGGCAGTTGCATTTTGCGAAGACAGACTCTGTCTTCTCAAACCACCTTACAAGCCCCACAGCCCCTTCTGTCCCATTGTAGGTATGGGGTTTACAGTCCATGAAGGACTTGTAGGTACATGGTGGTGGTCCTGTTTCGACAACCCAAACATTAGTCAAATATCCTAGACAAATAGCTAGGATAATTAATTTAACCTCTTGTTATCATTTACCTGCTGGTTGTCCTAGTTGGGCAGCAGCCACTATCATCTGAACATGTTCGTTGATTAAAGCAGCCAATTCCGCAGGCGTCATGTTTATGGCTCCGGCACCACGGCCTCCGGCGCCACGTCCACGACCACGCCCACGTCCTCTTCCGCGTGCTTCCATTTTTCACTTTACAATTCACAAATACAATAATGAGTAACATCCAACACATTAATCTCATCGAAGTACAATAAACAATAAGAAATAATGCATTCACCACAACCACAACATTTATAACAAAAATAATAACCAAAGATAAATAAATTGCAAATGAGATACAAAGTATTCCATCAATGTCAAAATTTGAGTTTGTTAGTTGGGTGGGAAACAACCCTTCCCACATAGGTTTCAAAGAAAAGAAACACTACATAGTCTAAGTTATGCAATGAGGATGTCAATCCACAACATCCGACCCATCGCTGTTGTCATCCGTTTCCTCTGGTTCCTCCTCCTCTGGGGCTTCCTCGGGGTCCTCCTCCTCTGGGTCTTTGGCAGGTGCAGGAGCTATAACAATCTGGAGTGCTGCCAGTTGTGCCTCTAGAGCAGCAAACCTATCGTTAGCCATCACCTCCCACTGCTCTAGTGCATTCACGCGTTCCGTAAGTGCTCCCACACCGTCAGCCATCGCATAACACCCATTAAGGGTTTTCCCATGTTGCTCCTCGAGCGTATCCACTTGTTGTCGTAGTTCTCGCACCTGGTGTCTTAGGGTAAAATTCTCTATAGTAAGTATCCTGACACGTTGTTGCTCGGTGTCCAGTGCAGCCACTAGTGCAGCAAAGGCTTGCTCTTGAGGAATATCCAGGGTAGGGAGTGTGAGAGATGGGGTAGTTGTCGACGACCTCGGTCGTGGTCGGGTAGAGGCTATCGGTGGTACTCGCTCTCGATATATCATATGCCGTATGCAGGTAGGATAGTAATCCCAATCTCGCGAAGGATCACATTCAGGTATCGCGAACTGTTGATCCCAATCAACCTCTTCAGATGGATACTGGTGTCATGGCCAGTCCGATCCACTATCCGATACGGGTGAGTAAGGAGGTGACTCAGATCTCGCGGGTCTCTTACCCAAGTCACGTGACGACGATGCCATGCTGCGAAGTACGTGTTGCGTATGCCAATGAGTATACACTAAGGAGAGTAAGCGACAAGTAACAACAACTGTACGGGGTTTTACCGCGAGTCGCGTGACATACCAGGATCTTAGTTAATAGTTACTCAGAACGACTCTATATGCACAAACATTCAAATCAAAGTTTAACTTTAAATAGAAGCGTTAAATAAAGCAGAAAGCCCAAAACAATGTAACATGATCCAAAATGCGCAAACAAACGCGCCCAAGTATTATGCAAAACCAAAGCATAATGTTTAAACAACTCAACCAAAGACATTGTTTTCAAACATGCAAACAGTCCAATGATGCTGACCCGTGTAATGTGCTCCTAGGCAATGGCAATCTTAACCTGAGAATAGCATACTAAAAGAGTCAACACAACGGTTGGTGAGTTCAAGAGTTTGCGTTAATCATAAAACAGTAACAGTTGCAAAATGTAAGAGGTAATAGATAGCTAGTCTATATTCATCAGTAATAATCATAGTGATTTCGCGATTGAAGCTGACTGTGTTACGTTTGTTGCCTCCTGCCACGACATACCAGGTCGTGATAATGTTCGTTAGGACAAAATTGCACCCGTTTGACCTCGAGTTGCACAGGTGGGGTTCGTCAGACCCAGTAGTACTACCCAAGATTTCCCGCTAATCATCATTATTAACAATCTGAAAGTGTGAGGACTTTCATGGTATTCAGCACTATATCATACTATACACAACTCATATAAAGTAAGCGTTTGCAAAACCAGTATGCTATCTCCCCTAAAAGAGAGTATGTAAAAGAGTGGGGCATGAACTCACCTGATGCGCGTAAGAAATTACTTAAGGCTAAACTTGACAAGAAAGAGTGGATATACAACCCTCAGAGGTCACCTAGAACACATGAGTACATAAGTACGTGTACACAGAATCATAATGAAACCCTAAGTACTCTACAAACCAAAGAACTCAAAGTTTTAGAAGACAAGACACATTTGACCCAGTTGACCCGTTGGTGACATTATAGGTGAAATTCCATTCAAACAAGCATAACAGTACATCACACATGATTAACATACGAACTGATCACATTTGACACTTCATTAATCACATGTACTAACTAGATCATTATACAGCCAGATATCATACAAGTCATGCGAATCTCAAACAATTATCATGCTCAACATAGCTACAACACAACCAATGCATCATACATAGAATCAAATCATGCATAGCATGCCATGTGAAGCCACTTACGACTTCACACCCTAAACCCTGCCAATCCTACTAAGTAGGGGCCTCAAATTCGCACGCGTGTATGATGATCATCAACATACCATTTAACAGAAATCATATCATCCAAAAAGTTCAACCCTGATCAACCACAAACCAACAATATTCCTAACATACCCATATGACCCATTACCATGAATTCCCACAAACGGGCCAAATCAGATAACTAACCAACTAAACATTCATACAACCAAAACAACACATTCTACTACCTTAGAAATCATCCATGAGCATACTAGCATTCTCCCAATGTCCCAAACATACACAAATCCTCATATTCAAAAATTTGTGCAAATAAAGTTTCCCTTTTGGGAAAGCACATCCCAAAATCTATCCAACACCCAAGATATTCATGAATTCATCAATAATATACCTATTCAAGCTCATGATAACATCTAGACATGATCAACAACATCCAATTATCATGATTCGTCAACTTTCATATCCAAAAGTTACTATCTTTAGTAAGACATGAACTACAACATTCATTCTTGGATTTCTAGCATTCATATCAACAATCTAACACCCAATTATCATCACTAACACATTAACAACATCAATTCATCATCAAATCATAACATTCATGCAAATAAAGTTACTATTATAAGTAACCTATGAACAACACATCAAAATCAAAGCTTTCTTGCATAATCAACGTTAACTAACATATATACAATCTAACTAACATAATAACATCAACAAACAACTCAAAATCGACACCCACATCATCCAATTCGAACTAGGGTTTCGGCCAACATGAAAAACCATCAAAAACATGTAAAAATCTAACCTTTAAACGTGTAATGGCTTGCAATTGATGATTCTAACTTGTTGTGATGCTTGAAATCGATCAAATCCAATGATATTTGCTTGTTCTAGGGCTGAATTCGAAGTGGTGTGGGTGAGGAGACGGGAATCACGGCCGTAGGGGTGGGATTAGGGTTGGGTTTTGATTTTGTTTTATTTAATAATCCATAATTACCCTTTTAACCCTTATAATTTGTATTTTATAAAGATTAGGCTTTTAAATAGTTTTTAACTACTAAACACAATTATTATTAGTCACAAATAATAATCATGCATAATTTCCATTTGCCACAAAACACACGAAATAATTATAACACGTTTCCAGTTTACGCGATAAAATTCACAATTAATATTTAAATCACATAAACATATAAGCACAACTTAATAATCATATCATTAACTAAATTATTATCAGATAATCATTATTAATTATTATTAAGTCACCAACGTTCAACGACAACTAGTGTGTGCTCACGACACGTGTATGCAAGAGTTAACGAAACTAACGGAGTTTGGTAACGAAAAATTACCGGATGTCACATATATAGACAGAGGCTAGGAGGGAAAACTATTGGTCAACTGGATATTGAGGCAGACACTAAGATTATCTTTGAAGGGGAGATCTCAGTTGAAGGCCCAGTAGTAGAACCTGTGAACCTTGAACTGGAACTGCTTCAGCACCCAGTGCCCTCAGCGAGACACCAGCTGGTGAAGGTGTCTTACAACCTCTCATTGGTGAGAGTTCAAGTGTAGCACCAAGTGATGAAGGCCAAAGCTCTCTCCACCCTAAGTCACACAGGCCAGTAATTGACAAAGGGAAGAGGATTCTCACCTCTGAGAAGATTAAGGAGGAGAAGAGGAAGAGGAAGGGAAGGGGAGAAAGAACAAGAGCGACCCCTAATTTCATACAAGCTGCAATCAAGGCTGCCCCTTGGCCAAACACTCAATAGGATGAGTTAAGGGCAGCCAGATTGAATTATTTAGGGTCTAGGAACTACAATATTGATGAAATAATTTCTCTTCCTTTGGATGACTTGAATGAACTGGCTGACACCGAAGTGTCAAAAGAGAGGAAGAAGGCTGAGGCTGCAGAATTGCTCCTCAAAATCAAGGAAGTAAGAAAAATAAAAAGACTATATAAAGCCCCTATCCTCTCTCTAGTTCAAGAAAGTCTTGAAGTAGAGGCTATGGTAGTTAAACAAGAAACTCAGGTAGGTAGGGAACAAGATAGACAAAAGATGATAACCTACCTGAGTGCCACAGGTCTCTATCAGGCAGTAGATCTACTTCCCTTGTCATATGAGTACATTGAGTTTGAGTACCTCAAGCAGCTAGAGCAAGAAGTACTAAAAGAAAAGAAGGCTTCTAAGAGGAAGATGAGGGAAGAGGCTGCTATGTCAAGAGCCACCATCCGAGCCAATCAAAAGAAGTTTGCTGACAGATTGAAGATGGTGAGCTTCTTGAAGCTGTATAGGTTCTTCAGAAGGAGACATGGTCTAATGTCTCTATCCACTATGGATGAGCACATTAGAGTGATCAAGTAGAAGATTAAGAAGGGTAAGCTGGTAGACTTGCATTCTACACCGAGTCAGGCTGCACCTGAAGCTGAGGTCAAGGTTGAACCCCAAAAGACAACACAACCTAGACTTAGTGCTGCATTTTAGCCAGCTTTATCTTCTGACCCACAGAAGGGTTCTGAACCTTCTCCTTCTGGAACATGTGAAGGAAAAGGACCTAACTAAGAAGGATCAAGAAGGAACATCTGGTACTTAAGTCCAACCTTCTTAGTTGAAATACAGAAAGAGGAAGAGGATGTCCATAAGAAGGGACAAAAAAAAGAAGAAGAAATTAAAGGCATCTATCTCTGCACCTTAGGATGGGTCAAAACATCCAGAGGGTGAACAAAAAGAGGCTGCTCATCCACTTCAAGTAGAGCCTCTTGCTGCTAAGAGACCCATCTTATCTTGGGCTTTCTCTATAAACCCAGATAGATGGTATGTCACAAGAGATCAAGGGGGTTAAGATGTATACTTCTTACAAAATATGCTTGACCTTCCTCTTCATGATCTCTTTCACATGAGGAGATACTTTAAGGGTCTGAGGAATCCAGACCAACTGATGAAGAAGGAAATGGTCCTAATTCTTATTAGGACTATCAACAAATAAAGATCAAGACTTAATCTCATCCTTCTGTTTTGGTAGCATCAGCCTAGGAAGAGTTTGTAATAGTTAACTTAGAGGCTGAAGCAACCAAAGTTCTCTTAGCATGCACACTGAAGTACAAAGGAAGTTACTTTGGAAGATTTGACAAAAGTACTAAGAAATTCTCTAAGTGTCAAATCTTTCGAAGCCAAAGACCATTTCTTCCAAAGCCAAAGATGAAGTCTTCCAAAGCTTCAAGATAAAGTATTCTGAAGCTAAGAGACTAATTTCTTCTAAAGACAGAGAAGTCATGCTTTCTCTAACATGCTTTTAAAAAAGCTGAGCCACTTTCCACTGCCATCTCTGAAGACTCTCCAATTCATACAAGTTGGTGATATCTCCATACTTTTGTCAACTGTAGATTAAGGTCCTAGAGTCTACAACTTTCTACTTTATAATTTTATCCTTTTTGTAATGGCTAAGGATGTGAGTTATGGCATGTAATAGTCACTAGGCAAAAGGCAATCTGCCTTTTGACTTCGCATTGATCTTGTTGTCTAGATTAGTGTTTCAGCTGGCCTTCAAAGTATGACCGACTGTAGGATGTAGTATAAAGTATCTCAGTTACGAGTACTTGGGACTTAGCCTTGTAACAATTTTAAGACACCCGAGAGCAAATATACATCATTCTTGAAAATCAAATACTTGTATTTTGCTTGTGTTCTTTACTTTTGTTCTTTGTTTCATAAGCCTGTTCCCTATTTGATCCTTTAAGTGTTGTTTGTTCTCTCTAACCTTGTGAAACTATTGCATTAACACCTTCACTGGTCCTGCAAATATTGTTAGATAAAAAGATAAAAAATATGTTTTTACGTTTATGTCTCATCATTGTGTCTTTAGTGCAATCTATTGCGTAGTTTTGTTAGTTATTGTTCTTTTCTATATTTTTCTACAATGATAAATTTTAATATATATATATATATATATATATATATATATATATAATGATAGAATTATATTGTTGTGTATCTCTAATATGTATAACATAATAATAAATTAACAACTAATCAATCTAACACATTAAAAACAATGACAAAATAACACGTCACGTTGTGTTTTTTTATCATTATTATGCTATCTTAAAGACTACGAGTTTTAAAAAATTACATTGATAAAATAAAATCATTGTATACTTCTAATTGTAAAACACAATAATAGATAACAATAAGGTTATATAATCTATTAGTAATAATAATAATAATAATAATAATAATAATAATATAATAATAATAATAATAATAATAATATATTGTGTTATCTTCAACACTATAAGTTTAAAAAAAATACATTTGTGAAAGTATATCGTTATCTACTTCAAATTGTAAAAAATAATGATACATAATAAATTTATATAATCTATGAAAATAATAAGAAAAACAACAAAAAATGATATAAAATATAAAACACAATAATAAACACATATAACAAATAATATAAAATATATGTCACAATGAACAGATATTTAACACAATAAAAGTATAAGACACGGTGATCAAATTGTACTCCTTTAAAAAAATAAAATGACATGTGTCAAGCACAAAATTCTTCTTAGTCTTTTTAGATTAAACATCATTTCTATTATAATATGTGATGACACATGTCATCACCATACTCATATCCACTTTCCCTCTCAAATTATTTATTTCTTTTTAAAAGTCAAATAACTAGTTTTTAAAGTTTTCTCTTTCTCTCTTTTATACTATAAATCTAAGTTCTTATTAAATAAATTATTTTTAAATAAACATTTTTCATTAAATAATACTATGAGTTTTGATTAAAAAATTCCCTTTTCAAAAACAAAATTTTTTAATACTATGGATTTTTCTACATGTGCAATATATGGGGTTATAGCCTAGTTCCTGATATAAAAATATATAATCTTCCTAATCTAATAAAATGGTATCTATGAGGGACATATGACACATAACTAGGCCATCAATGTTTACTTTTTCCCGCCTACCCATTTTACAAGACACACGGATCCTACGTTTGGTGTGTTATGACCTCTTTTCAATGTAAACCCTAATTCAAATCTTGCTGCTTCAATCTATTCTTGAAGCTTCAACAATGGTGGCCATATCCCTGCTAATTTCCCTTCGCCTATTGTTAAATCTATGTCTCCTTCTCTCTATCTCTCGCATGCTCATTAGATCATTTTATCTCAAAATATATATAGACAAAATAAAGGAATTCTAGTATTAGGTGGATGTTGTCATGGGTCAATGAAGTCTAAGCTTGAGAAAGCTCTTAGAGATTGCCTAGCTTTTCTGAAGGCGAACAATTTTGTAGACTAGAAAACTTCAACAACGCATGCTATTGTAAAAGGGTGGTTGGCATTGCATTACGTACAGTTTTTGTTTATTGCATAGGATCTTGTTGGTTTATTAAGTTTAGTTGTTATATGGAGATTAATTTATACTTAAATTAACCTAATTTGGCTTGAGTATGTTCATCAATTGAAATAAACATTAGACTTGCATATTTAGATTACATTTCTGGTCAATTTATTTAGTCATCAGATTTAACATCTTGGTGGATTATGTTGTTTGAAGATCTTATTTTCTTTTTTATCGCAAATGCTCTTGAGAATTGCATCTTAAAATTTTAAAATTATGACTTGAAAGATGTATTGAAGGGATACCCATATATGTTTCATACTATTCACTTACTTATAAATCTCAGTTCTACATTGATATAGCCAGTTGCCGATTTCTATATAGCATATGTATATGTATGTAACCTTTACAAACACCTTGACTTACTATTATGTTCTTGCCTTCTTGGCATATTAACATTGTGGTAGTTTAATTTCTTTCACAAGTATTACTTAATTCTTTTAAATCAGGAATATGGTTAGTACTTACCTTATTCAGATCATCAATGACTTTGAAAACATATCCTACCTACCTAATGAACACCATCATGGGTAGAATACAATAATCATGACTTTTTATCAAGGCAAGCTGATACGAGCATACAACACACTAACATAACCATGCAATACACTAAGCAAAGCACACTGATATAAGCACAGAGCAAGCTGATATAACCATGTGGTGCACATGGCAAAGCAAGCTGATACAACCATAAAACAACCTAATATAACCATGTAGTGCACTAAGTAAAGCAAGTTGATACAAGCATAGAGCAAGCTAATATAACCATGTAATGCACTAAGCAAAGCAAGCTGATACAAGTACAGAGCAATCTAAGATAACCATGTAGTGTATTAAGCAAAACAAGCTGATACAAGCAAATAGCAAGCTAAAATAACCATGCACTACACTAAGCAAAGCAAGCTAACGATTGTGTAAGGCAAGACTTGGCAAAAGGGTAAAGCATATAATGATCCTTTTTAACTCTTTGACTTTGATTAATAGCAATAGGTACAACTAAGCACAAATTTTCTTAGGCTTGGACAGTAGGCAAACCTAGGGAAGTATTCCAAGTCAAATGAATGCAGGTGTAACTTATCCAAATACAGATAAGTATTGATGAATGTAGATGAATGTTAACCAATGCAAGTGAGAAATGATCTAAATCGGCTAAGTATTACATCCATGAAAATAATATGGTTTAATGTAGGTGAACTTTTGAGTAGTTAAGTAGTGGGTCAATGCGGGTAGCAATGAATACGGGTTGTAGTGAATGTGGATAGCAGGAAATACTGGTAACAATGAATGTGGGCAGTGCTACACTTTTTCGCATCAGTTAATGCGGATCAAAGAGTAAATGCGGGTAATAGTCATCTACTTTGATATCAGCAAGCGATATATGAGCGTCTTCTTAGGTGAGACACTTCCTTAGGTGAGACATATAAAAAGTAGGATGAAACCTAATTAGCTCAGCTGGCAACTAAGCTACCAATCCAACCCTATGTTCAATCTTCAAAGGTATTATACATCAAGGACATATTTTTCCATGTTTTTGAACACCTATGATTCCTTTCCATGGTGACACTTTTAGTATAACACTGTCACTAACATTGGACTCAATCGGACTGCGTTGTTTGTCAGCATAAGATTTTTGTCTACCCTTGGCGGCTTTCATGAAGGCCTTGATCTTTACTAGCTTTTCTTCTTTGCATTCCGCCACTATTGGTCCTTCCAATTTCCTTTCACCAATATCACTCCAACATATAGGTGTCCTACACCTTCCATACAACATTTCATACGAAGGCATCCCTATACTTACATGAGAACTATTGTTGTAAGAGAATTTTGCAAGTGGCAAATGGTTATCCCAATTATTACTAAAATCAATAATACATTCTTGTAGCATGTCTTCCAATGTTTTAATCGTTCTTTCTGAGTGCCCATCGGCCTACAAGTGATAAGCAATGCCGATATGCAATCTGATTCCCATTGTATCATGAAACCTCTTCCAAAACTTTGATGTGAAATAGTATCTCTATCCAAGACTATAAAAACAGGTACTCGTGTCAAGTTATAATTTCTTTAATAAATAGCTCCACTAACCTTTCAGATGTAAAGGTTTCTCGTATAGGTAAGAAATGAGCACTCTAGGTTAGCTTATCAACAATCACCCATATTGTATGATAAATCTTAGATGTGCATGGCATCTTGGTTATGAAATCTATCATGACGTTTTCCTATTTCCGTTCAGGTATATCCAATGGTTGGATTGTTTCATAAGCTTTTGATGTTCAACTTTCACTTGTAAGCAGATTAGACACTTTCTCAAATATTGAACTACATCATTCCTCATCCCAAGCCGCCAATAATTCTTTTCGAGGTCTTGATACATCTTTGTGGTGCCCGGGTGAATTAAGCATCTGGTCTTATGATCTCCATCCAGTATGAAACAAATCTACTTTTTATGTATTTTCGCTATGTCATTTTAAATGACCTTTAATTTGATCTTTATTCATCTTAGTTATATTTTATGGGTGTTTTGCTTGAGATGCATTAAAGCGATATCTTAAGCAAAATCCCACTTGATGGCTGTAGTTCTTTTTCAGTGTTGTGTGAAGCTAATGTGTTTTTGTGACATGAACTTGAATTGAATTTGAAAAGAAAGAAGAGTTCCCATAGTATTGAAAATTCGAATAATCTTTTAAATCTTCAAGTTTAAACAATAAATGTATCCATGGTAAAAAAATAAAAAACCAAAATAGATTAGAAGTAGAGAGTCGTAAGTGATATGGAGTATGTCAATATCATAACCGAAATATAGATGAAAATAAATTATGAATCTTGGTATTTATTATATTTCTAATAAGATAATGTCAGATTTTTGAGATGATAAGTTATATCCAAAAAAATATATTCAGCAAATATATTCAGCAAGTAGAAATTTTACTTGGTGCATAATACTTTAAAAAGGATAAAGAAATTGAGTTGATCCTTATGATAGATTAATGTTCGATCCACCAACTAAGTCATAAGGTTAACACTAGTTTTTTACTTTTCAATAATTTGATCAATAGAAGCAAGTGGGAAGTGATCTTTGGAAGTTGCGTCATTTAGCTTACACTAATTAATACAAATCGTTCACCCGGTTACTGGTCGAGTGACAATTTTCTCACCGTCTTCTACATGAACTACTTGAATTGCCGCCTTCTTTGGAACAATTTGGGTGGGACTAGCCCATATACTATTTGATATTGGATAGATGATACCCGCATCTAGCCACTTCAACACTTATTTCTTGACTACTTTCGCATGTTTAATTTTAATCTTCTTTGTGCATCTCTATTTGGTTTGGCATCTTGGTTGGTTATGATCTTGTAGCATTTAATGGATGGACTAATTCTTTTCAAATCAGCTATCATCCATCCAATAGCAGCTTCATATCTCTTTAGAACCTACAACAACTCATCCTTATGATCTAATTGCAAATTGGATGCAATAATGACTGGTAGTGTTTCACCGTCTCCCAAAAATGCATACTTTAGATGTTTGGGGAGCTATTTCAATTCAATTTTTGGTGGTTCTATAAGTGAAGGTTTCAATTTGGAGTATGTATGGTCTGGTAAAATTCCCACTTTATAAGTCCAAAGTTGCCTTCCATCTTCAATAGCCATCATTTCTAACTTGCATTCTTTATCCATAATACCATCGATTTTGTCTATTTTCAACTTTTCCTACATGAAACAAGTCTTTATGGTGGCATCCTCACTTACATATTAAGGTGTAAGGTGAAATGCACCCATCTGTAATGTCCACAATAAAACATTCATTATCAACTAGAGAATCAGGTGAGTTTGGGAAACATTGAACTGTAGTTTATGGTTTGCAAAAGTCATATCCACCGATCCATCCCCACAATTAATTAACATCTGGCCCCTCATACCACCAATATTGTCCGCTTTGCCCATAAGGAGCTCACGGATTTACTTTTGGTTACTCAGGTGAAAACTTCCCAGGGAGGTCATCCATCCCTAGATTGCTGCCACCTAAGCATGCTTAACTACAGAGTTATCCTCTCATCTGCAGTCAATACACCCAAAATGTGTTAGTAATGTTAGAGGCATGACATTCCTTATGAACTGAGAATCTCTCCTGTCCACAGCCGATGTGGGATTTGCCTAGAGTGTTACAAACACCCCCCGTTTTGGGCTTATCATTCTTGTTGAGGTTTGCCCCACCATCCCATCTATGGATGTGGGATTTGCCTAAGGTGTCCCTCTATTCACCCCCAGGGACTCACCATTCTTGATGAGGTTTGCCCCACCATCCCGAACGTCACATGAGTGGCTCTGATACCGTTTTGTAACATTCGGCCCCTCGTACCACCAATACTACCCGCTTTGCCAACGAGGAGCTCACATATTTGCTTTTTGTTGCTCGGGTGAAAACTTCCCACAGAGGTTAACCATTCTTGAATTGCTGCAACCTGAGCACACTTAACTGTAGAGTTCTCCTCTCATTTACAGCCAATACGCCCAAAATGCATTAGTGATGTTAGAGGCAGGACATTCCTTATGAACTAGGAATCTATCCTGTCCACTGCCGATGTGAGATTTGCCTAGAGTGTTAAAGTTAATTTGAGCATTTTTAGTTCATAAGAAATGTCTACCAAGTATCACATTAGGTTGTTTACCTTTAGTACTTACTTCGTAATCTATTACAAGAAAATCAAGAGGATAATAAGACTCAACCACCTTAACAATCACATCATTAACTATTCCCACAAGAAATTTTAAAGTTAAATCTGTTAACACCATGTTGGTGTCAGCCTTTTGTAAGGCTCTAAAGTCATATTGATTTAAAGACTTCCTGGTAATACTCATACTTGCACCAAATCTGGAGCATCCTATTGATTTTAAAATACCTACTTGAATGGAAATGAGGGGTGCTCCTGGATCTTTGAGTTTGGGTGGAAGGGAACCCGATAAAATGACACTCACATGAGCAGTCAAATCAAGTTTTTATGCTAACTTGTGGTGTTGTTTTTGGGTGCATAAATCCTTTAAATACTTAGCATAAGCTAGAACTTGTTAAATTGCATCAAGTTGAGAAAAATTGATTGTTACTTGTTTAAAAGTTTCCAACATTTCATCTTGTTGTGGGCCTCCTTTCCTATATGGTGATGCTTCTACCGATTCTACAAAGGAAGAGGAATATGGGATGGTATTAGCCTCCATACCTTGATCCTTTATATTAGTAATATCATTTATTAAAAATTTTTCTTTGTTTGATTTTTTAGAAAAATTAAGTTTTTTTGACTTGGAATAACATTTGGTTCTGATTCACACTATTAGAATCTACATCTTCCACAACACCCTCAAGAAATTGTTGTGGCAGATCAACTTTATTATCACAAACCTTACTATTCTAAATAGTAGCCACCTCATTGATTTTCACTTGTTTTGACACCCCATACTTTTAGGTTAACACCGTTAAACCCACCTTTATCACTTTAACGTTCCTACGTAAATTATCATGTTGGGTTAAGTTAATTATATTAACTTGAGGGGTTTAAGGGTTATTTCATCAAAGTTGATTTATTAACTTGAGGGGCCTGTTTGTAATTTACCCAAACTTAATTTCATTATAAAAATCAATTTAAATTCCTCATGCAATTGTCGCAACCCTAGTTCCATCCAAAACCACCATTACTGTTTACTAACCCCTCCATACTTAAGCGATCACACATGGTGGTCCCTTTCCCTTGCAACCGTACGTTGTGCGGCAATCGTCATCGGTGTTACGTGACAACCCAGTCGATCCGGTCATCATCCATAACTGATAACCACTGGTACCGCCCCCGATAACTTCAGTCGGCAACCTTCTCCTTCGAGCGATGATTTCCCTCTCTTGTAACTTCTTAAGTCGACGATCCCCCTCCTGCAACTGTGTGTCCCCTGTTCTAGTTCTCTTCTGCCATGTGAAACTCTTGGTATCATTTTCTCTTCTCATTAGATGTTTCGGTTGTTATGGTTTCGTTCATGGTTGTTGTCTCTTTCATTTGCGGGCTTCGGTTGGGTTGGTGTTGTACTTGGTTTGTGTCGTGAATGTGTATGTATGGGTGTTTCTTGTGTATGTGATCAAGCTTGGATTTTGAGAGTACGATTGTATGTATGTTGGATGTTTGTTCATGTAGAAAGGGGGTGTGGTCCATGGGTGGCCGAGACATATATGTGGGGTGTGTGTGACGTTTTGGTTATGAAATTTGGGCTTGGTTCGATGTGGTGGAGTAGAGGGCATCTTGTAGCTAAAGTGTATGCGTGGGTTCTTGGTTATAGGTGTGTTATGTGTATATATCAGTGTATGTATGTATGTATTTTGTTGGTGTGTATGGGGATTGCGGCTAATTGGGCTCAATTATTGGGGAGGAGCCATGAAAATATGGGTGTGAAGTTGTGTGGGTTTTGGTGTGTGATGTTGGTGGGTGATGCATGGTGTGTGCTTGTTTGGGTTTGGTGTCTGATGTTGGTAGGTGATGCATGGTATGTGCTTATGTGGGTTATGCATGGTATATGCTTGTATATGAATGCATAGTATGTATGTGCATGCAGGTTTATTTCAATGACTTTGGATTCTTAAGGGTTATGCTAGTGCATATGGGGATAAATGTTATGATGTGCATGGGATTATGAGTGTTAATAATAATAAATGTACATATATTATCTCTGTGTTGTTGCATTGTGACAGGGACACGAACGCAAAACCGTATAGTCCTAAAATTTAATAATTATTATTAGTTGGATATTAAATGTGAATTCAGGTTAATTGGAAACCTAATCACTTGTGTTTGCATTTATCTATTGCTTAGCATTAACATGAGTTTACGGCCACACTTTACTTATACGCTTTCGGGGAAATGAAACATGTTCCTTTTAAATGTTCATTCACTAGATTAGTATTACTGTAATTATCTCCTATTTACTAGTGTTGTACCAATTTAAGTCCTCACTTTCGAACCATTAATGTATGTTCTTTAGTGAGGTAATTCTAAGTAGATCTACTGGTTTTGACAAACCCCACCTGAGCTAGTCACACTAGCAAGATTGCAGGTCAAACGGGTGTTTAATTGACCTAATTTCTATTGCTATGGTCTGGTAACCATAGCCACGTCATACTTACATTTGTCAGCTTTGGTTGCGAACCTCATACACTATGTAACCTTTTATGTAGACTTGCTATCTACTGATATTACTTTGTTTACTGGATCTACTATTTCTGATTTATTACTTTTTATCAAAACCTGTAAACCTCATACACTATGTAACTTTTTATGTATCATGTTTCTTTTAGGTTCATAAAGTGCACACAATTAGGAGCATTGCTCATTTTATCATATTGCTGGTTGATTTACAAAACAGTTTCAACGCTTGTTTCTGCAAGTTTACATTAATTTGAGTTGTGCATGTTTTGCACTATTTAAATTATAAATGATTGACTGATTACGCTTTCGTAAATGTTTTCTTGAACTTATTATCAAACTATATTTTGGGATTACTTGATAATATCAATGCTGCATTTTGTAATTACTATGTCGTTTGGTGTAACTATTGGCTAAGATTCTGGTATGTCAAGCCCCTAACGCTAAAACCCCGTTTGTGGAAATTGAGGGTGTGACACTTGTCTTGTTGACTTTGAAGTGTATCTTTGATGTTATGGATTTATCATGGTGTCACTTGGTTGGTTTCTAGTATCTTTTATAGCTACTCCTTCAGCAAGTTGACCCATTTGACTTGTCAATGCCTTAACAGCTTTGGCAGTGACTTCTTGTATTTTCAACATGCCTTTCAAAACTCCTATAATCTCAGTTAAATGGGACTTCACTAAATCATCATTACTTGATTAACTAGCTTGTTGTTGTTTCCCTTGAAATTGACCTTGATTTTTATTAGGCACTTGTTGATAATTTCTGGATTGGTTGTTGAAAGCTTAATTATATTCACCTTGATTAAAGCCTCCTTGATTGAAATTACCTTGATACATCATCTTGGATAACTTCCTTGGAATTTTGTTGAAAATTGGTGAAAGTTTTTGTACCACTTTGATTAGCTTCTTGAAACTTTAGGTTGAGTTGAATTAAAGCATTCCCATACCGCAAATTTGGATGATTCCTCAGTCCCAGTTATAGGTATTAGAATTTATGTCTTTAGCATAAACTTGATTCACCTTTTCATCTTTATCAAATACATAGGGCATCACAAGGCATCATGATCAGTGTCTCAACAATCTTCGTATAGCTTGTAACCCTGTGACACGTATGACACATCCTTTCCCAACTTGGCATACTAAATCCATTTTATGCTCAAGTGAATTAAATCTATCTACATTATCATTAACAAACTTAACAGTGTCCGGTTTAGCTCTTCGACTAGCCGATGGTTGGGTTCTAGAACCCATACAATGATTTTCCAAAAAGGTCCATGTATGATCTAGAACCCATACAATGATTTTCCAAAAAGGTCCATGTATGATCTACATGTTAGGTTAGAAATGTCCCACCACTACTTGAAAAAACCATTTGATTTGCTTCCAGAAGCAAACAATCATAGAAATCTTAACCAAATCCTATTTCTCAATCCCATGATGAGGACATAATTTTATCATTTCTTTGAAATGGGTAAAAGCCTCATGAAAAAGCTTCACCAGATTATTGATTAAAAGATTTGATGGCAACCCTAGCATCAATAGTCCTTCCCATTGGGTAATATTTGTCAAGAAATACTTGTTGCATTTCATTCCAATTACGAATGCTTTCCGATGGCAAAGTTAAAAACCACTATGACTGGGTGATTTACTGATGTGAATCGAGTATACAGATTGATTTCAATGATAGATTGTAGTGGAATTACAATCAACAAATATCAAAACACAGATAATACTTATAAATGCTTGTATATTAATTTGCTTTTTGATCAAAATACAATGGTAGGGTAGTAGGGTTCAGGTTACAAAATGAAACAAAACCATTCTATTTAGAAGCCTAAGATATAGCCTGCACTTTGACTAGAATACTCTGACTAAACTTGCAAGACCGGTGAAGGGAGTCAATGCAATTTTTCACAAGAGCATATAGACTTATCACACTTAATATATCAAATAAGGAACTGGTTATATTGAAACAATGAACACAAGATAAGAAAAAAAGCATAACACAATAAGATGCTTGTCAAGAATGCTGTATATTACTCTTAAGTGTTTTTAAAAAGTGTTACAAGGCTTAGTCCTATGAACTGGTACCTGGGATACTTTATACTACATCCTACAGCCGGTCATACTTTGAAGGCTAGCTGGAAACACTAATCTTGACAACAAGATCAATGTAAAGACAAAAGATAGATTGCCTTCTGACTAGTGACTATGACATGCCGTAGCTCACATTCTCATCTAATACAAAAAGGATAAAATTACTTAAGTAGAAAGTTATAGACACTTTGACCATAGTCTACAGTTGACAAAAGTATGGACTTTTCACCAACTCATATAAGTTGAGGAGTCTTCAAAGATGATAGTGAAAAGTGGTTCAGCTTTTGTCAAAAGTAAGTCAGAGAAAGCATGTCTTCTCTGTATTTAGAAGAAATCAGTCTCTCGGCTTCAGAAGACTTTTTCTTGAAGCTTTGGAAGACTTCATCTTTGGCTTTGGAAGAAATGGTCTTTTGGCTTTAGAAGATTTGATACTTAGTGTATTTCATTAAGTTGTATCAAATCTTCTTAAGTAACTTCCTTGTACTTCACATGTGCATGCTAAGAGCTATTTGGTTGCATCAGCCGCTAAGTATAATCCTTACAAACTCACCTAGGCTGTTACTACCAAAATTGAAGGAGACTTTGAATCTTGATCTTCATCTGTTGACAGTCCTCATCAAAATCAAGACCATTCCCTTCATCATCAGTTGTTTAGGATTCCTTAGACTTTCAAAGTACCTTCTCATGTCATAGAGATCATGCGGAGAAAGGTCAAGTATGTTTTGCCAGAAGTACACCTCTTGACCCCTTGATCTCTAGTGACATACCATCTGTCTGGGTTAGTAGCAAATGCCCAAGACAATATAGGTCTCTCAGCAGCAAGAGGCTCTACTTGGATTGGAGTTAGATGAGCAGCCTCTTCTTGATCACCCTCAGGATGTTTTGATCCATCCTGAGGTGTAGAGGTGGATGCCTTGGACTTCTTCTTCTTCTTCTTCTTGTCCCTCCTTATGGCCATCATCTTCATCTTTCTGTATTTTAACTGAGGAGGTTGGTATTGAGTACCAGATGTTCTTTCTATTTCCTTCTCAATTGGGTCCTTCTTGAGTACCAGGTTCAAAAGTAGAAGGATCAGGACCCTGCTATGGGTCAGAACATGAAGCTGGCTGAGATGCACCACTAGGTCCAGGATGAGTTGTCTCTTATGGTTCAACCTTGAACTCAGCTTCAGGTATAGGCTGACGTGGTAGAGAATGAGTTGTCTCTTATGGTTCAACCTTGAACTCAGCTTCAGGTATAGGCTGACGTGGTAGAGAATGCAAGTCAACTAACTCACCCTCCTTAATCTTCTTCTTGATCACTCTAATTTGCTCATCCATAGTGAATAGATACATTGGACTAAGTCTCCTTCCAAAGAACCCATACAGCTTCAAGAAGCTCACCATCTTTAGTTTGTCAGTTGACTTCTTCTGATTGGATTTAATGGTGGCTCTTGATTTTATAGCCTCCTCCCTTATCTTCCTCTTAGCAGCTTTTTGTTCTTTCTAAACTACTTGCTCAAGCTGCTTGAGATATTCAAAATAAACATACTCATATTACAAGGGAAGTAGGTCTGCTACCTGATAGAGGCATGTGGCACTCAGGTAGGTTATAATGTTCTGTCTGTCTTGTTACCTACGTACCTGAGCTTCCTGTTCAACTGCCACAGCCTCTGCCTTAGGGCTTTCTTGAACTGGAGAGAGGTTAGGAGCTTTGTAGAGTCTCTTTATTTTTCTTTCTTCTTTAATTTTAAGGAGCAACTCTGCAGCCTCAGCTTCCTTCTTCTCTTTTGATACTTCAGTGTTAGCCAGTTCATTAAGTTCCACCAAGGGAAGAGAGATGATTTCATTTATGTTATAGTTCCTAGATCCCAAGTAGTTAAATCTGGCTACCTTTAACTCATCCTCCTGAGTGTTTGGCCTGGGGGCAGCCCTGATTATAGCTTGCATAAAGCTTGGGGTCTCTCTTGTTCTCTCTCCCCTTTCCTTCCTCTTCCTCTCCCTTTTCTCCTCCTTAATTTCATCAGAGGTCATAATCCTCTTCCCTTTGTCAGTTATTGGCCTGTAAGACTCAGGGTGGAGAGAGCTTTGGCCTTTATCACTTGGTGTAGAACTTGAGCTCTGGCTAGGGAGAGGCTGTGAGACACCCTCATAAGTGGGTGCCTCATTGAGGGTACTAGGTGCTGAAGTAGTTCCTATCTCAAGGTTCACAGGTTCAACTACTGGGCCTTTAACTGAGGTTTCCCCTTTGAAGCTAATCTTAGGGTCTTGCCTTGGTATCTAGTTGACTAACAGTCTTGCTTGCTAGCCTTTGTCTATATAATTGGACCTCTTCGTGAACTCTTCAAGCACCCTTTCTTGAATTCTCTTAGGAAACATTTTAGCTTTCCTGGTTTGACTTGGATTGGCAAGTGGCAGGTCAACCAGAGAAAACCTCTCATAGTATGTAAGGATTACACTTAGAGGCTGATGCAACCAAAGAGCTCTCAGCATGCATATGTGAAGTACAAGGAAGTTACTTTGAAAGATTTGATACAACTCAATGAAGTACACTAAGTATCAAATCTTCCGAAGCCAAAAGACCACTTCTTCCAAAACCAAAGATGAAGTCTTCCAAAGTTTCAAGACAAAGTCTTTCGAAGCCAAGGGACTGATTTCTTCCGAAGATAGAGAAGACATGCTTTCTCTGACTTACGTTTGACAAAAGCTAAACCACTTTTTGTTGTCATCTCTGAAGACTCACTATCCATACTTTTGTAACTTATAGAACATGGTCTTAGAGTCTGTAACTTTCCATTCTTGTAGTTTTATCCTTTTTGTAATATATTAGGATGTGAGCTATGGCATGTCATAGTCACCAGTCAAAAGGTAATTTGTCTTTTGACTCTACATTGATCTTGTTGTCTATATTAGTGCTTCTATCTGGTGTTCATAGTATGGCCAGTTGTAGGATGTAGTATAAAGCGTCTCAAGTACTTGTCATTTGATTCTAAGCTTAGTAAAACTTTGTAAAAGAAACTTTAGAGCAATATACAGCATTCTTGAAAACCATTTTATTATTGTTCTTGTTCTAATCCTTTACTTGTATTCTTTGTTTCACCATTAAGCCGATTTCCTATTTGATCTGCTAAGTGTTCTAGCTCTCTACACACATTATGAAACTGTTGCATTGACCTCCCTGCCTCAATCCTGCATAGTATCTCAAGTTTTTAAAATTGAAGACTTCTTGTTGCCACTGCGATCTAGAGAGTACCAAGGCACTTTTATCAGCATCATACCTCTATCCTAGTATTGGATTTTCAGCAGGATAGGATGGAGTAGACATATCCCTTGGTATGCCCTCCTCAAATAGACTTTGAATCAAGGCTTCCACATCAATGTGGGCCTGAGGAGGTTCTTGAGTATGGACAATTGCAAGTGAGAGTAGTGAGTCCTCTATGTTCATACTTTGGGTAGAACTCCTAGTTCTATGATTGCAGGTAGGACTTTCTCTTCCTTTTTGGTAGCATCACCTTCTTGGATAGGGGAGCTAAGGGTTAGGTCCACCACATCCATAGGTTCTTGTGGATCTAGTTGAGTTTGCCGAGCAGGTCTCTCAGCTAACTTGCCCTTAAGATCGATGATCTCAAGTTACTGGTCACTAACCTGCCTTTGCAAGGTAACCACCTGAGATTCCAGTTGACTTACCTTTTAAACTAAATAGGTGTAGATTTTTGATAGTTTTTGCACCTTTAGTTGTAGACTCCCCTCATCTTTATTAGAAGAATCATGGGGGGATGAGAGAATATGACCAAAGTCTTCTTTCTCACCACCAGCTTGGGGTTCTTGGCTGCTGGATTTCTCCTATTCCATGATAACCTCAAGAGAAATATCAAGGGGTTGGGTTGCCATGGTTGAGGTCTTAATGATGTAATCACTTGCAAAAGTGAGAGCCTCTTCCATATGGACTTCCTGAACATATTCAGGGAAGTCCATCTCAGTTAAGGGTGGATGATATGGGCTAGACATGGGTGATTCAGAAGCACTCATCTCTACTTGAGCAGGGGAGGAGAAGAGAGACTCATGGTCTAAGTTTAACGGCTGGGAATGGTAGCTTTCCCCTGAAGGCTGATCATTTGAGTTTTAAGACACAGGGTGATGGCTTAAGGTCTGGGCAATGAGCTCATCAGGCTGAGCAAGAGGAACCTCAGCACTGATCAAAGAAGTAAAGGGAGTGGTCTGCTCCTCAGGGGAAGTAGGAGCTCTTGGTTTCACTTCCTCCTGCATGGGTGATTGTATGGGGACATGCTCAATCTGAGTAGACTAAGCATTGGTTCATTTGGATTTTCTAGTGTAGGTGATGGTTATTTGTGGCTGTGTGGATGGTGTAGATATAGAAGGTGTGGGTTCAACATTAGCTGGTGCTGCCAAGTTGTCACCTTGAGCAATGAGCTCTAACATTTTTTGGACCAGGGTTGTTTCTACCACTGATAAGCCAACAATGGTATTTCTCATGATTTTAAAGATGTCGGGCTTCATCTGTCCCAATTTAAGAGTAGCACATGTTCCCCTTAACTGTGAGCCAAGTTCACAGTTAAGAATGTGTTGAACATATTTGGGGAACATATAGTACTCTAAGGAGTCCAATTTTTCAAGTAAGTTTGTATAGACAAACTGTGAGTAATTGAACTTGACCCTTTGAAGCATTCCAAGGACTATATAGGATAAGTCCTCAGAAATCTTATCCCATCCTCCATGTTTGTTATATAAAGAGTGGATGACAACATGGAGGAGGTACTTCCATTGGTAGGAGACCTTACCCTTTTCACTCAAGCCTCCTTCTTTAACTACAACTGTTGCTTGTTGTTTTGGTTGCCTTGGGCTTTTTAGATCTGGAAGCTGCTCAATGTAGTTTGGTCTGGATTGTGCTTGGACACCATTAGTCCTTGGTGCCTTGCACTCCCTAGCAAAGGGTCTCACCTAGTTATAGTTGTAACACTTCACTTTGCTTTTATCCAATCCAAACTTTCCACTGGATACATTGCTGGGAAACTTTCTTTTGGTTTTCTTGTAGACTTCTTGGCTCTATGAGTGAGAAGAGCCATCTACTGGACTATCTCCATATACTCCGGGTCATCTGGATGGATACAGTCTAATTTTTCAACAGTGAAGAGAAAGCTGCCATAACCTTCATCAGTAGACACAAAGGCTTGAGATGAGCTTGTCTCTTGGAATAGACTTCCTTGGATGTAGCTTTCCCTTGGTGTCTCAGGGAAGGTGATGAAAGGGCCCTTTTGTGAGTTGTCAGGGTAGTAGATAGATGATGCAATGGTTTTCTGCTATCCCTTTCAATAACAAGGAGGGCTGAACTCTGTTGATTGCTGGAAGAGCTGTTTGATGGATTCTGCATGTTTATTTCCATCTGGTAGCCACTAAGGATACCATACAACACTCTGGGAGTATGGTTGAGAGATTTCATTCTCTTAATGGCTCACAGTAGTGAGTCCTTATCTAGGAAGAGAGAAAACATGAACTTCCTCACACTATCCCTATTCTCAAGCTTGACTAACTCCAAATCATCTCAATGAGAGTATCTACAATCTCAATATACATAATGTATTGTTAAGTCATAGTTTCACCTGATTTGTAGGTAAAGTTCTCAAACTGCTGCTTGATGAGGTCTTTCTTGTTTCGTTTAGCTTCAATAGACCCCACATATATAAGCTTCAGTGCATCCCAGAGCTGCTTAATAGTTTTGCATTACTTGAAGCCTCTGTATATAGAGTCTGGAAGAGCAATTTGGAGAGTGGTCATGGCCTTCTGATCTATGTCAATGTTTTTCCAATCTTCCTCAGAATAGTCAGCCACTTCCTTTGGTATTATCACACCTCCAGTAGTGGTTGAAGAGGTACATGGGATGTGAGGTCCTTCGACAACAGATCTCCACATCCTGCTGTCTTGAGAGTTAATGAACCCTTCCATATGTTGGCACCAAGTATCAAAGTTATCAGGATTGATCAGTGAAGACTTTGTCATGGTACTGGTTTCCATATCAGCTTTTATGGTAGCTTCCATTTGATCTGGTAAGTGTTTTGTGAAACTAAAGGGCTTAAAGATGGTGAGATCTTACAATCAAGTGCCTAAAATGCTCTGATATCAATTGTAGGACCGGTGAAGGGGGTCAATGCAACAGTTCACAAGAATGGAGAGACTTATCACACTTAATAGATCAAATAGGGAACTGATTATATTGAAACAATGAGCACAAGTTAAGAACACAAGCAGAACATAATAAGATGGTTTTCAAAAATGTTGTATATTGTTCCCAAGTGTTTATACAAAGTGTTACAAGGCTTAGTCCTATGGATTGGTATCTAAGACAACAAGATCAATGTAAAGTCAAAAGGCAGATTGTCTTTTGACTGGTGACTATGACATACCATAGCTCACATCCTAATCTAATACAAAAAGAATAAAAGTACATAAGTAGAAAGTTATAGACACTATGACCATAATCTACAGTTGAAAAAAGTATGGACTTTTCACCAACTCATATAAGTTAGTGAGTCTTGAGAGATGGCAGCGAAAAGTGGTTCAGCTTTTGTGAAAGTAAGTTAGATAAAGCATGTCTTCTCTATCTTTGGAAGAAATCAGTCTCTTGGCTTTGGAAGACTTTGTCTTGAAGCTTCGGAAGACTTCATCTTTGGCTTTAGAAGAAATGGTCTTTTGGCTTTGGAATATTTGATACTTAGTGTATTTCATTGAGTTGTATCAAATCTTCCAAAGTAACTTCCTTGTACTTCACATGTGCATGCTGAGAGCTCTTTGGTTGCATCAGCCTCTAAGTATAATCCTTACAAAACTATTACCTCAGAAATATACAACTCTAAAGTAAAAAACAGAATCAACATTTCTTTTTGTCCTTCACCCGTATTAGTTTGTTCATCCGCATTGGTTAAAGTAGATGAACAGACTTGGCCACATATCTTTCTTTTCTTTATAATCATTTGTTTGTTCATCCGCATTTGACATATACGAATAGCAAATGCCTTAGTTGTATTTGTTAATTCATCCACATATGACAAATGTAGATGACCAACACTTAGCATCTTTTCTTCTTATTCGCATTGCTTTAACTTAGTCACATATCTTCTCAACACTTGTACAACATTCATCCAAGCAGAACATACAATCCAGCACTTTTAATTGGCATGCATGATCTTTTTAGGGTCCAACACATTGTTTAGCCTTGTCTTTAAATGAAAACTGAAATAGATTTAGTTTTACCTCATCCAGCGTGAAACTTTGACTTCCAATGCAAATAACTGCCAACTTGTAGAGATGTGAATATGGTTCATTGGATACAAAACCTTGAAAATTTTGGATGATGGACAAGTATTGTGGCCTAATCTCAAATTTTTTTCCTTGATAATGAGGTGGAAGAATTGGTAAAGGGTTCCTATTGATTTGTAGGCAAACTACACTATCACACCTCGACAAATGGGGTGGGGTTTCGTATGACTGGAATATTAACAAACACAGTGGAGACCATGCATGTAATAAAATGAGCCATTGGTTTACATGAATAATAATAATATAAGCACATTCTATTATAACTTGTCATGTGTATAGCTAAGGCATAGACAAAGGCCATAGGGTTATTCTCATCTATTCCTTTAAAGTTATCTCCTATTATAGCTCATCTATGTCTTGTATAGTCCTTCTAGAATGAGTTTCTTCTAAGGGAAACTAATCATATTCTCAAAGTTATGATTCAATGCTTAGGGAGTCTAATCATGACTCCCCTTTATAATCAGACAATTCCTAAAATACATACTCAAAACTGTCAATATAAAGTTGGTAAGCTCAAGTTTTTATAATAATGCAATAATCATACAATAAGTAAAACAAAATTATTGATGCATGACAGAATGTATCAAAATTAAACTTGGACATGGGTGACCCTCCCGAGTACTAAAACATCCCCTAACCCATACCCTTTATTGTTATGGGCTTAAGCATGCCCTGCTAAGTATGGTTAATCTGTACTAATTTTTTGACACAACGATTATTGAATCTCGATGGGGGGTTTCCTTTTCATAAGGGCCCATTGAATACGGAGATTCCCCAAATAGTACTATCCACAAATCACGCGGCTCCTAATGGAGTTAATGATTACACTAATGCTAGGGGATAAGAGCAGGTAATATTCCACCATAAAATAAGTTTTATAGAGTATGTATCTCACCCAAAAGTTTTAAGTAAAAAAGGGTTCGTGGACTCACCTGTGCATTGTTCTTGAAGTAGATGCTCGGAATCTAGAGTGCTACTAACCTACAAGGTTCCTAAGTTCATTTTATATGGATTTGAATCTCATTATTTATTAATCTATGGCCACCCCATGTGTGTTTATGTTTACTTTATTACTTGTTGTATTGTTTCTTGTTACATATGTGTAATAATCTTTATGTCTTATGTTTTGAAGTCTTACTCAATCTTTATCTATGTGTAAGTTCATACATAATAATTTAAGATTCTAACATTAATTATAAGGGTATTTGAGTTTCAAAACAGAGATGTTTCAATTATTGACAATTTTGGTCCCTAGACTTTGTTAAATTTACACTTTCAACCCTAAAGTTTGGATTTGTATACTTTAGTTAGTTATGATGACACTTAATGTTTTTAAGTTATTTTTTGATACTGAAATAAATAACTTTTCATCTTATTTGAGTCCTTTGTTGGATTTAATGATTTATTTTTGAAATATTCGTTTTATGTCGTTTAGACGCAGATTCTTACTTAGTAAATTATGATTTAATATTTTTTTATATCTTATTTTGGATAAATTTTAGTCACTGAAATGTTAAATTTACTATTATAATATTGTTGTGCCGGTTTTTGTATTTTAAGCGAGTATATGATCGCGTTTTGACGCGTTATGTAAAACAAATTTATATAATTTGTTTTTATTGCCTTTAATTCATAGACTAAGTTATGGGTTCATAGGTTACTGTATGTATTTCACTTTTTATATTTAGAAGTTTATAATGTACTTTTTATTTTTGGTAATTAACTACTTTTTATATGATGATTTTTATAAAAAACGGAAGAAAAATTCTACAAATTCTTAATTTTATTTATAACTTATTTTAATTATATAAAAGTCCTTAGTTAAGAAAATTTTAGATATTTAGTTGGTTGAGTTGGTTTTACATTTTTATCGTTTGTGGTTCGGCTTTTAATGTGTTTTTGGGTTCAGGTAGATTTTGGTCTTATTTTTGATCATAAACTACTTTAATATATTTTATAGAATCATTAGCTTTTGGATTTTATAATATTTTGGCAATGGAGCTTGATTTTAATAATTTTTATATTTTTAGCATATTTAACATTTGTACTTTTGTTTAACATGTGAATCAACTCTAAAAATTATGAAACTTAAATCTTAGTCATCTCTTATCATTATTAGGCTACTGGAACTTTTATGGTTTCTGAATTTTACATTTTTACTATTTCCATTAAGTTGTTCGGTTAGTCCCGTTAAATTAGTTAAGTTATGGTTTCGGCATGCTAAGCATTTTAAACTACTTTTACCCTTCCCAATCAGACCCATATGTAAATTAATCAATATAATAACCCCATATTTCAGTAGTTTAAACCCCAACTATGTTTTTTATTTTTCTTGAAAAAATACACTCCATATATCATAAACATTTATTTCTCACTTACATTTGAATCATGTTTAGTTTACATATATTAATATAATGATTATGGACACATTCTATATATTTTCTTATTTTTATGCAAAACCCGGGTTTTCGAGTAAACTAGCTTTTATCAAAAACGTGTTTATGGCCGTCAAGGCTTTGTGTAACCATTTGTATCTTTATGTTAATGGAAAATAAGTATTTAAAAGTATTACTATGATGTTAGATATCTCATGGGTTTGTTGTGTAATAGAAGCGATGTGGATATTTTGTGTATTTTCAGGTTGTGTTGAGTTAACTTGACGTGATGGATGAGTGAGTGGATTTCAGGGCTACCGTAGGGACTTGAAAGTGGTCATAAGAAGCTGTTAAAAATGAAGGGTTTACACAACTTCATGGAGGATTAGAATGGAAGAGTTTATGAATGTTTATGGTGTAGATAGTGTTTGTGATCTTACCTTAACCTATGGTGGCCTTGTGGATATTGAGATGTTCCCTTCTCATGGTAGATTAGTGTAAGAACTAAACTTAGAGGCTGATGCAACCAAAGAGCTCTCAGCATGTACATGTGAAGTATAAAGAAAGTTACATCGGAAGATTTGATACAACTCAATAAGTTTCACTAAGTATCAAATCTTTCGAAGCCAAAAGACCATTTCTTCCAAAGCCAAAGATGAAGTCTTTCAAAGCTTCAAGAAAAAGTCTTTCGAAGCCAAGAGACTTATTTCTTCCAAGGACAGAGAAGACATGCTTTCTCTGACTTACTTTTGACAAAAGCTTAACCACTTTTCGCTGCCATCTCTAAAGACTCACTAACTTATATGAGTTGGTGAAAAGTCCATACTTTTTTCAACTGCAGATTATGGTCATAGTGTCTCTAACTTTCTACTTATGTACTTTTATCCTTTTTGTATTAGATAAGGATGTGAGCTATGGCATGTCATAGTCACTAGATTAGTGTTTCCAGTTGGCCTACAAACTATGGCCGTAGGATGTGGTATAAAGTATCTCAAGTACCAGTCCATAGGACTAAGCCTTGTAACACTTTGTAAAAACACTTGAGAGAATTATACAACTCTTAAAAACCCATCTTATTGTGTTCTGCTTGTGTTCTTATATTGTGTTCATTGTTTCAATGTAACTTGTTCCCTATTTGATTTGTTAAGTATGCTAAGTCTCTCCAGCCCTGTGAAACTATTTGATTGACCCTTTCATTGGCCCTGGAATTGGTATCAGAGCATTTTAGGCTCTTGATTGTAAGATCTCACCATCTTTAATCCTTTCAGTTTCACAATACACTTACCAGCTCAAGTAGCAGTTATCATAAAAGCTGATATGGAAACCGATATAATGAAAAATCTCCTCTGATCACTCCTGATGACTTTGATACTTGGTGCCAATGTATGGAAGGGTTCATCAAGTCTCAAGATAGCAGGATGTGGAGATCGATTGTCGAAGGACCTCAGATCACAAGCACCTCTTTAGCCACTGCAGAGGTGGGATGATACCAAAAGAAGTGCTTGAATATTCTGAGAAAGATTGGAAGAAGATTGACATAGATCTGAAGGCCATGACTGCTATCCAAACTTCTCTTCCAAATTGCTCTTCCAAACTCTATATACAGAGGCTTTAAGAAGTGCAAAACTTCTAAGTAGCTCTAGGATGGACTGAAGCTTATGTATGAGGGGTCTACTGAAGCTAAAGAAAACAAGAAGGACCTTATGAAGCAGCAGTTTGAGAAATTCACCTATAAATCCGATGAAACTATGACTCAATATTACTTTAGGTATGTTGAGATTGTAAATACTCTCTTGGATGTTGGAGTTAAGCTTAAGAATAGGGACGTTGTGAGGAAGTTCATGTTCTCTCTTCCCAGACAATGGACTTACTACTATATGGCCATTAAGAGAACTAAGAACCTCTCCACCCTTACTCTCACAGAGCTGTATGGTATCTTTAGTGGCTACAAGATGGAGATGAACATACAAAATCCATCATGCAGCTCTTCCAGCAATCAACATAGTTCAGCCCTCCATGTGGTTGAAAGGGATAGTAGAGAATGAAAACATCATCTTATCTTCTACCCTAACAACTCACAAAAGGGCCCTTTCATCACCTTCCCTAAGACACCAAGGGAGAGCTACATCCAAGAAAGCCCATTCGAAGAGAAGCTCATCTCAAGCCTTTATGTCTACTGATCAAAGTTATGGCAGCTATCTCTTCACTCTTGAAGACTTGGATTGTATCCATCCAGATGACCTGGAGTATATGGAGATAGTCCAACAGATGCTCTTCTCACTCATAGAGCCAAGAAATTCTACAAGAGAACCAGAAGAAAGTTTCCCTGCAATGTATCTAATGGAAAGTTTGGACTGGATAAAAGCAAAGTGAAGTGTTACAATTATAACCAGATGGGACACTTTGCTAAGGAGTGCAAGGCACCAAGGACTAATGGTGGCAAAGCATAATCTAGACCAAACTACACTGATGCAGCTCCTAGATCCGAGAAGGCCAAGCCAACCAAACAACAAGCTGCTGTTGCTATTAAAGAAGGAGGCTTTGACTAGAGCTTTCAGGTTGAAGATGCTTCTCCTAACTGAGCACTGATGGTTGATCATGAAGAATCCAAGGTATTAGAACATATTGTACAACTGAATGCATTGCTAAAGTAAATATATATAGGTCCTATAACCTGGAAGTGAATCTGACTATGAGTCTTTGAATATTTTAAAAGCTTATTTCAAAAGAGCTGAAAATGACTATAAACTTAAAATAGAAGATTTATAGAAACATTTCAACTCCTTAACACATTAGCACACATCAATTACTAGACTCAAATCAAAGATCTCATTACCATGTTAACTGAATGCCAGGCTGAGCTTGTGATCAACAAAGCCAGGGCAGAAAGTGTGTTCTTGAAAAAAAAACTTCAGGAACATCATATCTTCATCCTTGCATGCAATGATTTTTTATCAGAACAGGCAAGGTTTGGGTTCAAGTGAGATTGCTCCTCCATACACTCTACTATCTGTAAGATCTCCAAGGTGTGGAACTAGTCAAGATGAGCTGCCCCTCATAGACCCTATCCAAGAAAAGGATGAAGATGAAGAGGAGATAGTGAAGGATGAATCTTTTATGAGTGAGGACGATCATGCTACGAAGGGTTACTATGCTCCTGGAAAGAAGAAAGAACCAAGGATACTAAGTCATTTAGGAAGAACTCATGATCAGGGCAGCCAAAAGACAAATCAAAGATGCCCAAGAAATCAAGACCACTTTCAACTCCAAGCAAAAACAAGTCTTTATCTTTGTTGGGTTTGAAGTGGTAAAGACTGAAGATCAACTATGGAATATAGTACCAAGAGTCCTAGTTCATGCTCAAATTTGCTAAGGATTGCATCTATAATTCCAAGAGTACCATTCATATAATCAAGTAGAAAACTTCTGAAAAGAAGAAGAAGATAGCTTCGGAAGGAGAAACTTTTCCTTTGGAAGCTCAAAAGTGAATAAGAAGATAGGGAAAAATTACATTCGGAAGAAATTTTGGTCTCGGAAGAAAGGAATTCCGAAGTATTGAAGTATGCTGCAGTTGATGCAAAAGCTTCCAAAAGTCCAGTCTCCAAAACTTCTAAAGTCATCAAAACTTTCAAAGTTATGAAGGCCGAGTCTAATCTTCCAAAGATGGTGTGCAAGTTGAATGAATGCCATGTGATTCAAAGTTCTTCATTAACAACAACAAATGAACCTCAAAGCTTACATATAGGATCAATAACTGTTGAACTATCTTCAATTCACTATGATGAGCCCAAGACCAATAAGGCTTAGGTTTCCAAATGTAACTAACCATCTCTTCCTGTGCAGGAACATCTGAAGACCAACGGAAATGTATGGATCATTGATAGTGGCTGTTCTAGGCACAAGATAGGCAATGGCTCTCTGCTGCAGAACTTTGAGAAAATTGATAGAGGGCTAGTTGCCTTTGGAGGAGAATTAGGTGGTTACATCACAGGAAGGGGCAGGGTCACAAATGGTAAGCTTAGCATTAAGAAGGTAAATTATGTTAAAGAGATTGGTTATAAACTCTTGAGTGTATCCCAATTTTTTCACCAGAGACATAACATGCTCTTCACTGAGCATGAGTGCATTGTTCTCATGCCTGGGTGGTCATTCTTTTAGAGCATATCTTGCTTAGAGCCCCCAGGAAAGAGAACATGTACAAGATGGATTTTCAGGAAACCTCCCCCTCTAGAGAAGTTTCTTGCTTTCTGTCTAAAGCCAATGGTGTTTAGTCTTTTCTTTGGCATAAAAGAATGTGCCATGTAAACTTTAAGAACATGAGTAAACTAATTAAGAATGATTTGGTAACTGGAATGCCAAAGAAAGAGTTTACAAGTGATGATCATTGTGTTGCATGTATGAAAGGAAAGCAACACAAAGTGTCTCATAAGCCACAGGAAAAGAACTCCACTACTCCCCTACACTTATTACATATGGATCTCTTTGGCCCCACCAATGTATTGAGTTTAGGAAGAACTTCATATTGCCTGGTAATCACAGATGATTTCACAAGATACACATGGGTCTTCTTTCTTAGAACTAAAGATGAGACTCCTGAGATCTTAAAGAACTTCATTCTGAAAATTATGAATCAATGGGATCACAAGGTCAAAACCATAATATATGATCAAGGAACTGAATTTAGAACCAATCCTTGATATATTTTGTGATGAAAAAGGTCAGCAAAATAGTGTTGCTGAGAGGAGAAATAGACACTAATTGAGGCTTCAAGACCATGGTCTCTGACTTTAAATTGCCCATCACCTTCTGGCAGAGGTAGTCAACACTACATGCTATGTGCAAAACAAAGTTTTAGTAGCTAAGACTCATGGTATAACTCCTTACGATTGTGGCACAAAAGGAGGCCTTTCATTGGTTTTCTCAGATCATTTGGGTGTCCATGCACCATCTTGAATACCAAAGATCAGATAGCCAAATTTGCTGAGAAATCAGATGATGGACACTTTATTGGATACTCTTCTTAAGCTAAGGCTTATAGAGTATGCAATCTCAGAATTAGAGTAGTTGAGAAGTCAGCCAATGCGACCTTCAATGAGCACACTCCCAGTGTGAAAGGTTCTGGTCCAAATTGGCTATTTGATCTTGATTTAGTTACCAATTTTTTAACAAATCTTGTGAAAATGTTTTCAGGATCTATCGGTAACTTATCAACAGAAGATCCTGACCCAAGCTTTGAGCCTAGAAGACCAAGTGATAAAATTCCTTCAGCTCCAGTGGTAACAAACCTACAGTTGGAAATCTTGTCAGCACTACTATGACAAACTCTTTAGCTGATACATCTAAGTGTCTATAAATTCCAGCACTAAGGAATAGAATTCAAATGAAAGGGTTTCCAATGTAGGAGGAGATGGAGATGGTGATATTGATCAAGAATTTTATGATGCTGACAACCTCTCCACTAAAGACAACATCAATGATGTCACACACTCATTGGATCAAGTTTCTCTTGATAAGTGTGATGATGTGGTGGGTGATACCCTATCACCAGATCTGAATTTCACTAATTTTGATCTGTCAAACTAACTTGCTGTGATTCCTCAATTAAGAATCCACAAGTCCCATCCTACCACAACATCATTAGAGATATTGAGACAGGGGTGAAAACAAGAGGACAAACCCATGACTAAAATGTTTATCTATACTCTTGTTTCTTGTCCCAAATTAAGGTAAAAAAGATTGATGAAGCTTTGAAAGATGGAAGTTAGGTTAAAGCAATGCAGGAGGAGCTGTTTCAATTCAAAAGACAAAAACTTTGGAATCTATGTCCTCTTCCTCAAGGGAAGACTCCAATAGGTACCAAGTGGGTTTTTAGGAATAAGAAGGATGATAGAGGACTTGTCATCAAGAACAAGGCAAGACTAGTTGTTCAAGGGTACACTAAAGAAGTAGGGATTGACAATATAGATGTCTTTACTCTTGTGGCAAGAGTTAAAGCTATTAGATTATTCCTTGCTTTTGCTGCATCCAAGGATTTCAAGGTCTACCAACTTGATGTCAAGTGTGCATTTTATATGGAGTGTTAGATGAGGAAGTGTATGTCAAACAACCACCTGGCTTTGCAGACCCAGATTATCCTGATTATGTTTGCAAGCTTGACAAAGTTCTTTATGGGCTGCATCAAGCTCCAAGGAAGTGGTATCAGACACAATTATAGTATCTTGTTCAGCATGGCTACAAGAGGGGTACTATTAACAACACACTCTTCATTAAAGGAACAGGGAATGACTTGATGCTAGTTCAAGTTTATATAGATGACATCATCTTTGGGTCAACTAATCCAAAGCTTTGCAAAGACTTTGAGAAGCTGATGAATAATAGATTTAAAATGAGTGCCATGGGGGAACTCAATTTCTTTCTAGGAATTCAAGTGAAGCAGGTTGACAATGGTATCTTCATGAACCAATTAAAGTATGTTCATACTAATTAGATTTCATCTGACTGAGTGTAAGGTTGCTAAGACACCTATAGCCAAAAACCACTCCCTAGGACCAGATCTTAAGGGGGAGTGTGTTGAAACATCTCAACAGGGCTATGATTTGGTCTCTTATGTACCTCACAGCTAGTAGGAAGGATATCATGTTTGTGACATGCATATGTGCAAGATATCAAGAAACACCAAGATGTCACACCTAGTTACTATTAAGAGGATTATTAGATATCTCAAAGGTGCTCCTAAACGGAACTTTGGTATCCAAAGAATTTTGACTTCAATGTGTATGCTTATACAGATCGTGACTATGGAGGGTGCAACATGACTACAAAGTCTACATTAGGGGGTTGTCAATTCCTTGGTGTAAGGATAGTCTCATGGCAATGCAAGAAACAATCTTGTGTGTCTGCATCAACTACTAAAGTTGAATACATTATTGCTGCAAGCTGCTGTGCTCAAGTACTTTGGATTCAGAATTAGATGTTGGATTATGGATTCAACTTCAAGAAGACTACCATCCACATAGACAACAACAGTGCTATCTCTATCATAGAGAATCCATTGCAGCCCTTAAAGACAAAGCACATCAATATCAGGTATCATTTGATAAGTGATAATTTTGAAAAGGGATTGATAAAACTATTCAAAGTTAGCACAAATGAATAATATGCGGATATGTTCATAAAAGCTATTGATGAATAGCGATTTAAGTATCATGTATCAGCTATTGGAATGATTAACTTTGAGTAAATTTTTGAAATTAATTTCAAGATTATTTTTCCAAATATGTGTGTCTTAAGTTGTCTATATCATCACTCATAAAAGCCCAGTTTATCTTGGAAGAAATCTTTTCATAAATGATATTCCTTAAAATTTAAAAAAAATTGTAGATATATTTAATTTTGAAAGACATCAAGTTGACTTTGAAAGAAAATTGTCTTCAAAAATAATAACCACTTACTAAGAAATTTACCTTCGGAAGAAATTTTTATATATTCCGAAGCTTATATATGCTTCTAAGTACTTATATATTTTGAAAGACAATTTTCTTCTGAAAGCAATTATGCCTCAGAAGCTTTGTTTGTTCTTTGAATAAGACTTCACAAGTTTAATATCTTTCGAAACTAAATATATCTTGGAAGTAAAATATTCTAAGTATTTTTCTTCCGAAGTAATTTTTGTAAAGCTAAGGAATATCTTCCGAAGCCAATTGGCTTCGAAAGTTTGAGTTGGAAGTTTTTCTCAAAATTTCCGAAGACAAATTACCTTCATAAGCTTTTCTACTTCCAAGATAACTACCTTTTTGGCACTTTTTCAAAGGTGGGATCGACATTCGGATTTCAAGTTTATCCTTTTGCATTAACTTGTCTCAAATCCACCATATATATTTGTACAACGGTTCCCCTCTTTCACCTTCCTATTCATCTGCAAATTCTAACCCTAAATCACCCATTAAACCTCTTTGTTCTTAGCTTTCTTCACCCCAAAGCTTTCTAAAATGGCTATCCCTGAACCCCGAAACCAACCCAATTTCTCCATGCATCTTCACGGACAACATAATCAACTTGCTCTGTTATCGTCTGAGAAAGATCCAGGTTTCTCAGATGTATACCATTTTCTTGCTCAATCCAACTACCTCACCGCCTTAATTATCAACCCTCCACTATATGAAGAACACTTGCTGTAGTTTTGGAGGACCTGCCAAGAGGTGATCTTGGACGGTGAGAAGACACTGTCTCCCACAGTGCAGGGGAAGTCTGTTTTCATCACTCTAGCAACAGTCAACACTCATCTACGACTGGATGATGAAGAAGGCAAACAGTCTTTCCCAAAATCTGCTGTAAATAACTCATTCTGACAGATGGGCTATGAAGGAGACTACTCTATCAGAACCTTCAGGAATGATAAGGTCTCTTACCAGTAGAAGTACCTCTTCCATGTTGTTATCCATTACTTATCAAATAAACATGGAGGATGGGACTAGATTCCTGAGTACTTATCATATATAGTCCATATGATGGTTCAAGGGGTCAAGTTCAAGTACTCCTAGTTTGTTTATACAAACTTTCTTGCAAACTTGGACTCCTTAAAGTACTACATGTTCCCTAGATATGTCTAGCACATTCTTAACTATTAACTGGGCTCACAGTTAAGGGAAATAGGTATTACTCTTAACCGGGACAGATGAAGCCTTACATTTTTAAAATCATGAGAAAGACCACTATTGGTTTCTCAGGGATAGAAACAACCCTGGTCCTAAAAATGTTAGAGCTCATTGCTTAGGGTGATAACTTGGCAGCACCAGCCAATATTGAACCCACACCTTCTACATCTGCAACACCCACACGGCCTCAAAAAACCATCAGCTACACTAGAAAATCCAAATAACCCCTACTCAGTCTACTCAGATTGAGCAGGTCCCCATACACATAAGTGAAGAAGGAAGTGGAACCAAGAGCTCCCACTTCCCCTAAGGAGCAGACCATTCCCTTTACTTCCTTGATCAGTGCTAAGGTTCCTCATGCTCAGTCTGATGAGCTCATTGCCCAGTCCTTAAGCCTTCACTCTGAGTCTCAAAACTCAGGTGATTAGCCTTTAAAGGACAGTTCCATCCCCAACTATTAGAATTAAACCAACCCATCCCTGACCTTCAATTCTATGATAATGAAGATATGGGTTTTAGTGAGTACCATGAGTCTCTCTTCTCCTTCCTTGCTCAAGGAGAGATAAGTGCTCCTACAACACCCATATCTAACCCACATCATCAACCCCTTACTAAGGTGTACTTCCCTAAACATGCTCAAGAAGTCCATATGGAAGAGGCTCTCACTTTTGGAAGTGATTACATTATTAAGACCTCAACCATGGCAACCCAGCCCCTTGACACTTCTTTTGAAGCTATCATGGAGCAGGGGAAATCCAGCAGCCAAGAACCACAAGCTGGTGGTGAGGAAGAAGACTTTGGTCCTATTCTCTCATTTCCCCATGATTCTTATGATGAAGATGATAGGAATCTACAACTAAAGGTGCAAAAACTGTCTAATCTCTACACCTATTTAGTTTCAAAGGTAAGTCACCTGGAATCTCAGGTGTCTACCTTGCAAAGGCAGGTCAGTGACCAGCAACTTGAGATCACCGATCTCAAAGACAAGTCAGCTGAGAAACCCGCCTGGCAAACTCAACCAGGACCACAAGAACCTATGGATGTAGTGGACCTAACCCTTAGCTCCCTTATGCAAGAGGGTGATGCTACCAAAAAGGGGGAAAAGTCCTACCTACAATCAACGAACCTAAGAGTTCTGCCTCGAGTATGGATATAGAGGCCTCACCATCCTCACTTGTCAACAACCTCTTTAGGTCCATATTGATGTGGATGAACTGATCCAAAGATTATTTAAGGAGGGAACTCTAAGGGCTATGTCTACGCCATCCTACCCTTGAAAATCTAATAATAGGATAGAGGTATGATGCTGATAGAAGAGTGATAGAAGAGCTTTGGTACTCTCTAGATCTCAGGGACAACAAGAAGTCTTCAACTTTCAAACCCTAAGATACTACGAGAGCTTTCCTCTAGTTGATCTATCACTTGCCAATCCAAGTCAAAATAAGCAAGCTGACAGGTTAGCCAAGAGGATTCAGCAAAGGGTGCTTAAAGAGTTTAGAAGAAGGTCCCACTTATATAGATAGAGGCTAGCATGCAAAACTATTAGTCAACTGGATACTAAGGCAGACCCTAAGATTAGCTTCAAAGGGTAAACCTCAGTTGACGCCCAGCAGGTGAACCTGTGAACCTTGAGCAGGAGCTGCTTCAGCAATCTAGTACCCTCAATGAGGCACCAGCTAGTGAAGGCGTCTCATAACCTCTCCCTAGCCAAAACTCAAGTTCTACACTAAGTGATAAAGGCCAAAGCTCTATCCAACCCTGAGTCATACAGGCCAATGACTGAAAAAATGAGGATTATGACCTTTGAGGAGATTAAGGAGGAGAAAAGGGAGAGTAAGAGGAAGGCAAGGGGAGAGAGAACAAGAGAAACCCCAAGCTTTATGCAAGCAGCAATCAAGGTTGCCCCCAGGCCAAACACTCAGGAGGATGAGTTAAGGGCAACCAGATTGAACTACTTGGGGTCTAGGAACTATAACATAGATGAAATCATCTCTCTTCCCTTGGAGAAACTTAATGAACTAGCTGACACTAAAGTTTCAAAAAAGAGGAAGAAAGTAGAGGCTGTAGAGTTGCTCCTTAAAATTAAAGACGAAAGAAGAAGAAAGAGACTCTACAAAGCTCCTACCCTCTCTTCAGTTCAGGAAAGCCCTGAGACAGAGGTTGTGGCAGCTGAACATGAAGCTCAAGTAGGTAGGGAACAAGACAGATAGAACATGATAACCTACCTGAGTACCACATGCCTCTATCAGGCATAAGACCTACTTCCCTTGTCATATGAGTACATTGAGTTTGAATACCTCAAGCAGCTTGAGCAAGAAGTACTGAAAGGACAAAAAGCTGCTAAGAGGAAGATGAGGGAGGAGGTTGTAAAGTCAAGAGCCACCATCTAAGCCAATCAGAAGAAATCTGCTAACAGATTAAAGATGGTGAGCTTCTTGAAGCTGTATGGGTTCTTTGGAATGAGACTTGGCCTAATGTCTCTATCCATTATGGATGACAACATTCGAGTGATCAAGCAGAAGATCAAGAAGGGTGAGTTAGTAGACTTGCATTCCCCACCAAGTCAGGCTGCACCTGAAGCTGAGGTCAAGGTTAAACCCCAAGAGACAACACAACCTGGACCTAGTGTTGCATTTAGCCAGCTTCATCTTCTGACCCACAACAAGGTCCTGATCCCTCTCCTTCTAAATCTGTGAAGGAAAAGGACCTGATAGATGCGGTGAAATAAAAAAAATCTAGTACTCAAGATTAACCTCCTCAGTTAACATACAGAAAGAGGAAGAGGATGGCCATCAGAAGGGACAAGAAGAAGAAGAAGAAGTCCAAGGCATCCACCTCTACATCTCAGGATGAGTTAAAACATCCTAAGGGTGATCAAGAAGAGGTTGCTCATCTAACTCCAATCCAAGCAGAGTCTCTTGCTGCTGAGAGACCCATCTTGTCTTGGGCATTTGCCATAAACCCAAATAGATGGTATGTCACTAGAGATCAAGGGGGTCAAGATGTGTACTTCTAGCAAAACATACTTGACCTTCATCTGCATGATCTCTATGACATGAGAAGATACTTTGAGAGTCTGAGGAATCCTGACCAAATGATGATAAAGGGAATGGTGTTGATTATGATGAGGACGATCAACAGATGAAGATCAAGACTCAAAGCTATCCTTCAGTTTTGATAGCATCAGCCTAGGGGGAGTTTGAAAGAACTATACTTAGAGGCTGATGCAACCAAAGAGCTCTCAACAAGCACATGTAAAGTACAAGGAAAGTTACTTCAGAAGATTTGATACAACTCGATGAAATTCACTAAGTATTAAATATTCTGAAGCCAAAAGACCATTTTATCTGAAGCCAAATTGAACTAGCAGGAAGACAAATAAGAAAGGAAGGTGTTATTGGGTGGTATGGTAGGGTGGCGATGTGGTAGTGGTACGGCTAGGAGGTGATGTTGTGTAGTAGGGCTAGGTGGCGATGTGGTGGTGGTAGGAGGTGGGCGATGATTTGGTGGTGCTAAGGCTGTGGTGATTAGAACAACTAAATTTTGTTTTTTTTATTTTTTAACATACCGAGGTATTTTGGTCATTTTACACACACTTAACGGTCAAACTTAACAGACATCCGCTTCAGGGATCATCGTTGTTACGTTTGTGTAAAGTTTTAGACCAAACTTGTAATTTCAAAGAGTTCGGGACCAAAAGTGAAATTAGACCTAACCATAGGGACCGCCCATGTAATTAAGTCATTTTGTAATGCTTAATTGTTAGGCATGTACATAGTTTGAAATTATATGTAATAGTTGGGGATTTTTATTTAAAGTTGATGATTTCATGATTTTATAAAATTTGTATTTTTATTGTGTTTTTACATTTTTGTATATCACATTATTGCATTTGTGAATTTTTTATCTTTTGAATGATCGTAACTTTGTAAGTTTACGGGTGGTGTGTTCAAGTATGATGATTGCTTATTGGGCCATGATTATTTATTTAGGTTTTATAGATGAGATGGGTCAAAGCCCATTATGATTTATGGGCCATGGAGGTTCAAAAAAAATTTTGAGCCCAAAAATTAAGGTTATCACACTTAACACCCATTGCTTATTGACCATTCCTTCCTTGTTGACCGAAGTTAAGAGCTTCAAAATTTTTTGGGGATTCCTTTAAGGCCCATAATTAAAATTCCAATATTGTGCTCCATATCCTCCTCCATTTTGATTTTAATTCCAATTGGTGTTTTGGTTCCAATTATCATTTTGGAACCCACCTTAAAATTCCAAGCATCACCTCCACCATTATTGTTGTGATAAAAGTTTCCATCAAAACCATCATTATAGCCATTCTAATCTTGATTCCACTCTCCACCTCCTTCATCACTGTAGCTACCACCCCTTTTGAGTAATGATCAACATTATAATGGTCATTTGGATTTTGATTTTGGTTGTGGTTGATATTATTTCCGTCATTCCCTACTTGAGGTGTTCCTTGATTAACTTGATTTGCCATAATTGATGAATTACTACTACCATTTACAAATTCAACAAATCCCTCTAATGAAAGTAATGGTCACATAGAAGCTCTATATAGGATACGATTGGTTCTTCCTGGTCTTTCTATCTCCGGATATAAGCTAAAGGTGATGATCTTCCAGAAAACCAAGTATACATGTAATATTACTATCACAACACCGAATACACGAAGCAAAAACGAAAATAAAAAAGTAACAAGACGTCGTAACAAGTAAGCAGAAAAACTAAACAATTCTCCTAATTTAAAAAACCAAGCGCACTTATTCCCTAACAACGACATTGAAATTTGATGTGTGTCAAAGAATTAATCAAAGATAAAGAGAATGTGAGCCAAATTACCTTATTTAGATAAAGTAAGTAGGGTGTCAAACCACAAAGAGTTAGTCGATGGTGCTTAAATCAAATTGAATTGCAAATGAGACTAAACCTAACATATTTAAAATTTATGCTTGATTGATTGATTGATTAGTGAACTTACATTGCAGAAACAATTTGAAAATTAGAAAGAGTTACTTATAAATAAAACTATAGTCACTTTTGGTTTCAAAGATCTATCATCAACTAGCAAAACATGTTAATTGATTTGTTACTTAAAAGATTACACATTCATAACCTAAATCACCTTTTACATCAATTGGATGCTGAAATACAATTACACCACATGTACATTTACTACACATCTAGAATATCTCTAGAGTGGAATGATACAAGTGTGTAACCTTAGACTTTTCATCACAAATCATGACAAATCCCAAGCAATTAGAACATGTACAACAAGCCTAGAGTCTCTCTAAGTTGAAATGACACTATTGGAGTTTCTGCACATGAATTGTACTTAAATTGGTATAGAAAATGAAAATGCAAACACAAATATGAACATTCATAAGCAAATATCTCAATTTGTGTCAACACTCATGCAACAAACATAAATCAAGTCTTACAAGATGTGATAAATATCCTAGGGTAGGATTTTAACCTGTTTGAACTTAAAAAATCACTCTTTTTGCATTCGGTGATTGATTTGCAATTTGTGTTAATTTGCAAGGAGTCTTAAATGCAGATGATTGATTTGCACGTTGTGTTGATTGTAACTACAAATGATTAGCCAAAGATGATATTCACAGAATTTTGGTGATTAATTAGCAAGTAGTGTCGATTGTCTTCCACTTTGAACTAAAAAAATCTATTTTCTTTGTTTCTAGGTCTCCAAGGACTAGTTCCCATGAATTTGATCGATTTTCCCATTAAAAGTTGTCCAAAACTGCGCCAAACCGTCACCATGGCATATGATACGCCGACAAGGCCTATACTCCAGGCATATGCCAAAAACATTTTGTCATACGTTAGACTGACAAATGTAGGATCTTAACCTGTTTGCTTCGCTTTCTTCTCTCTTGTTACGGCATTTTTTGTGTTTAAGACTCGGGCATGATGTAGTTAGCTTCTTAAATGTTCAAAACCTACCACATGCTCTGCAAATAAAATAATTCTCAAAATAATATGTTTTTACAAACTTTATGCTAAAAATATGGTTTAAATCTAATTCCACATGTACTGTGAAATTACAAATTAAGACCAAGTTGCATGCTTTGCTAATGCCATCCAAAGTCTGAAGAATGGTAATTTTCATGTTCCACTATGATCATTTTAAAGGGAGATTGTTGAAAAAATTTAACCTAAGAAACGAATACAAAATTGATCATGTAAAGCTTCTACACATGAGAATTTAGAATTTTTTTTAAAAAAAATGGGGTTTTAGAGACATATGGTTAACAAGAGGGGTTTTTTTGTTGGGATTTGACTTTAGGGCAACTCGCCCCTGCCATGGGCAGGTCCTCTGTCTGAATGCACGTGTTATAGATGTCAGGAATCCATGTTAATGCGCATGTGAATGCGCGAATGTGAGATGTCAAGTCAAACCCTAGACTCGCCCCTACCATGGGCGAGTTCTCCAAAAGCAAAATTAAATTTAAATTTTGGGTGGCGCATGTGCATGTGAGTCTTGTTGTGTCAAATCAAAATGGTAGTCTAACCCAGAACTCGCCCCTGCCATGGGCGAGTTCTCCAAAAGAAAAATTTAATTTCAATTTTCGGGTGGTGAATGTGAGTCTTGTTGTGTCAAATCAAAAATGGTAAATATTAAGTAAAACCCAAAACTCGCCCCCGCCATGGGCGAGTTCTCCACAACTATTCTCATCCACTCATTTTAACTACCACCATATAATTCCAAATTCTATTTTCCTTATGAACAATCAAAATTTTCATTTTTCACACATTTCTTCCAAACATTTTTATTTCAACTCAAAACTTATAAAATTTTTATACTTTCATTCAAAAAAAAGGTTTGGAGAATTCCACAAGGTCCACTGAATTACAACTTGTTAGTTTTAAGTGGTTAGCGTAGAGCTGATTATTAAAAGTGATAAAGGAATTTCACGTGAAGACGAGGTGATAAAGGTTTTTGATGATTACAATGATGAGGAGCCTATCCCTGATAATATCATGAGATATATAAGGTAGGCTAGTTTTGCTGGTGCGATCGAATGTGGTTATTGCAAACTTTATTGTGGTTTTATCTAAGCTTTGGTGGAGAGATGGAGGCCAGAGAAACACACATTTCATTTACCTGTTGGACAAACGATAGTAACCCTTCAAGATGTACAACCTTTTTGGGATTTGCCGGTTGAAGGTGATGTTCTGGCACTAATTATGCTAAGAATGCAACTCAAATTATAATGAGGTTTGAGTATTTGACAAGTTGTACACGCGCTACAGGCACTGTAAGTGGTTATAAATTAAACCTACCATTTTTTTAGAGGAAATAAAAAAAATACCCTTCCCTAATAATGCCACCGATTTTTAGTGCATCCAACGAGCTAGATTAGTTATATTTTTTTACGATCAGTGTTACTTTTTTCTTGATACTTCTAGAAACTGGGTGCATATAAATTATTCAAGTCATATTGAAATTTTAAATGAGTGTGGTAGAATTAGTTGGGGAAGTGTAGTTTTAGCTTGTTTGTATAGACAAGTATGCAAGGAAATGAGTGTCACGTATTACGAGGTTGATGGCCCTTTATTCTTGTAAGAGTTTATATTAGAGGCTGATGTTAACCAAAGATCTCTCAGCATGCACTGAAGTACAAGGAAGTACTTCAGAAGATTTGACAATGTATAATAAAAAATAACTATGTTTCAAATCTTCCGAAGCCAAAGACGGATATCTTCCGAAGCCAAAAGATTAAATGCAAAGTTTTTTGAAGCTTGAAGATTGAACTCTTTTGAAGACTAAGAAGCCATGTGTCTACTAACACACTTTTGACAAAAGCAGACCACCTTTCCGCTGCTAGCTCTGAAGAATTACCAACCATATGAGTTGGTGATTATCTTTTTACTTTTGTTAACTGTATGATATGGTCCTTTATATATAACTTCCTACTTTAGTACTTTTATCCTTATTGTAATACAATAAGATATGAGCTATGGCATGTCATAGTCACGTGTCAAAAGCCAATCTGCCTTTTGACTTTACATTGATCATGTTGTCTAGATTAGTGTCCAGCTAACCTTTAAAGTATGGCCGGCTGTAGGATGTAGTATAAAGTATCTCATGTAATCAGTGTTTGGACTAAGCTTTGTAACACTTGTATAATACTTGAGAGCAATATACATCATCCTTGGAACCAATCTTTGTATTCTTGAGTGTTCTTACTTGTTTGTTCATTGTTTCTTTGCTTGGTTCCCTATTTGATCTAGTAAGTATGTTATCTCAACTGTGAAACTATTGTTGAACAACCATAACCGGTTGTGCAATTCTTGTTGCAATTATAGGCATGGAAAGATTACCATCTATGTGTCCTCGAAATACTAACCAGATTTCATCTGACTGATTGTAAGGTTGTTAAGACTCCCATAGCCATAAACCACTCCCTAGGACCTGATCTTGAGGGGGAGTGTGTGGATGAACATCAATACAAAGCTATGATTGAGTATTTTATGTACCTAACAGCCAGCAGGCTTGATATCATGTGTGCCATATGAATTTGTGCAAGATATCAAGCCAACCCCAAGATGTCACACCTAGTTGCTGTCAAGAGGATTCTTAGATACCTCAAAGGAGCTCCCACACTTGGACTTTGGTATCCAAAGAATTCTAACTTCAACCTGTATGCATATACAGATAGTGACTATGGTGGCTGGAATATGACTAACGAGTCTACATCTTGGGAGTGTTAGTTCCTTGGTGGAAGGATAGTCTGATGGCAATGCAAGAAGCAATCATATGTATCTACATCAACCGCTGAAGCTAAATACATTACTATGCAAGCTACTATGTTCAAGTGCTTTGGATTCAGAATCAGATGCTAGATTATGTATTCATCATCAAGAAGACTCCTATCCACATAGACAACAATAGTGCTATCTCTATCATAGAGAATCCAGTACAACACTCAAAGACAAAGCACATCAATATCAGGTATCATTTGATCAAAGATAATTTTGAAAAAACATTGATTAAACTGGTAACAGTTAACACAAATGAACAATATGTTGATCTATTCACAAAAGCATTTGGTGGATAGAGATTTAAATATCTTGTATCAGCTATTGGGATGATTAACTTTGAGTGGATTTTCTTAAATTAATTTCAAAATTGTTTTCCAAAAATGTGTGTCTTTAATGTTGTCTAATTTATCACACATACAAGCGTTGTTAATCTTGGAAGAAATTTTATTCAAAGTATACCAGATTTTCTCTCGGAAGACATTGATTTGACTTCGAAAGAAAATTATGTCTTCAAAACAAATAACTACTTACTAAGGAATATAACTTTGGAAGAAATTCTAATATATCTTTCGAAGCTTAAATCAGCTTCTAAGTATTTATATGTTTCAAAGGAAAATTTTCTTGTGAAAGCAATTTAGTCTCGAAAGTTTTATTACTCCTTAAATAAAACTTCTGAAGCTTAATATCTTCTAACACCAAATCTATCTTGGAATCACAATTACTCTAAGTACATTTTCTTCCGGAGTAATTCTTCTAAAAAACTAAGTGATATCTTCCGAAGTCAATTTTGCTTTGGAATCTTTCTTTAAAATTCCAAAGGGAAATACCTTCAGAATATTTAAACTTCCAAGATAACTACCTTTTTGGGCACTTTTTTCAGAGGTGGGTCCGACATCCAGATTTCAAAATTTATCTTTTGCAATAACTTTGTCTCAAATCCAAGCATATAGATAGCCTTTCTAACGGATTTCTCTCTCTCTACTTCTTCTTCACCTGCAATTTTCAAACTCTAAATTATCCACAAACTCTTGTTTTTCTACCAACCTATCTTCCAAAAAGCTTCATAAAATGGCCAACCTTGAACCCCAAAACCAGCTAGCCTTCATCATGCATCTTCACAGGCAACACAACCAAGTTGCTCTGTTATCTGCTGAGAAAGACCTTGGTTTCTCAAACATCTGTTGCTTTCTTTCAAACTCATCCTACCTTACCACCCTTACCATTGACCCACCACTATATGAAGATCTACTTTTGGAATTTTGGAGGACCTACCAAGAGGTCATCATGGATAGTGAGAAGGCATTCTCTACCTCCGTGCAGGGAAGGACGGTTTTCATCACTCCAGCCACCATAAACCATCACCTACGGCTGAATCGTGAAGATGGTGAACTGTCCTTCGCCAAGGAGGTAGTCATTGGATCATTCCAAGTTATGGGCTATGAAAGTGATTACTCAGTTAGAACCTTTAGAAAATGAAAGGTCTCTTGTTATTGGAAATACCTCCTCCATGTAGTCATCCACTCACTGTCCAACAAGCATGGAGGATGGGACCAAGTTCAAGAAGATCTTTCCTATATAGTCCATCGAATGGTCTAGGGGATCAAGTTCAAGTATTCTTAATTTGTTTATACAAATTTACTTGCTAACTTAAATTCCATTGAATATTACATGTTCCCTAGATAGTCCAGCATATTTTCAACTGTGAACTGGGCTTATAGTTGAGGGGAACAGGTAATGTTTTAAAGCTGGGATAGATGAAGCCTGATATCTTTAAAATAATAAGGAAAACCACTGTTGGTTTTTTTGGGGTATAAACAGCCTTTCTCCCCAAAATGTTAGAGCAAGCTGCTAAAGGTGACAACTTGGCAATCACAGTCAATGTTGAACCCACACCTTCACCACCATATACAAAGCCACAAATCACCATCACCTACACTAGAAAATCCAAACAAACCCCTATTAGTCTATTTAGATTGAGCAGGCCCCCATATACTCACCCATGCAGGAGCAAGTATAACCAAGAGCCCCACTTCTCCTGAGGAACAGACCACTCCTATTCCTTCTATGATAAGTGTTGAGGTTCCTCATGCTCAGCCTGATAAGCTCACAACCCCAACCTTAAGCCATCATCTTGAGTCTCAACACTCAGATGATCAACCTTCAGGGGAAAGCTACCATCCCCAGCCTTTAGACCTTAATCAACCAATCTCAAACCTTGAGTTCTATGATGATAAAGACATGAGATTCAGTGAGTACCATGATCTCTCTACTCCTCCCCTACTCAAGGAGAGATGAGTTCTCCTAACTCTCTTATGTCTTGCCCACATCATCCACCTACTACTGAGGTAGACCTCTCTAAACAAGTTCAAGAGGTCCATATGGAAGAGGCTCTCACTTCTGTAAGTGATTAAATCATTAAGACCTTAACCACGGCAACCCAGCCTTTTGACACTTCTTATGAAGCTATCACAGAGCAGGGTTAATCCATAGACCAAGAATAAATATCTGGTGGTGAGTGGGATGACTTTGGTTATGTCCTCTCATCCCCGTATGATTCTTCTGATGAAGATGAAGGGAGTATGAAACAAAAGGTGCAAAAATTGATGTATTCATGCACATATCTTGTCTCTAAGGTTAGTCACTTGGAATCTCAGGTTGCTAGCTTAATCAGCAACTTAGATCACTGATCTCAAGGGTAAGCTAGCTGACGATCTGCTAGGCACGCTCAACCATGGCCACAAGAACCTGTGGATGTGGTGGACCTAACCTCTAGATCAGTTGTGAAAGTAAGTGATGCTACCAAAAGGGGGAGAAAGTCACCATAATCATAGAACATGGGCGCACTACCCAAAGTATGGACATTGATAACTCACCACCTTCACTTGCAACTATCCAGACTCAACAACCTCCTCTGCCCATATAAATATGGATGCCATCCTTTAACGTATATTTGAGGAGGGTTTTATACCAAGGGCCATGTCACCTCCATCCAATCCTGCTGATAATTCAATCACAGGATGGGGGTATGACAGTGATAGAAGGGCCTTGGTGCTTTCTAGATTCTAGGGTCAACAAGAAGTCTTCAACATCTATAACCTGGGATTCTATAAAAGCTTCCCTCTACCAATCTTGCTATTTGTCACACCAATTCAAAATAGACATGCTGATAGGTTGGCAGAGAGGATTTAAATGAGGGTGTTTGAGGAGTTTAAAAGCAGAACAAGCTTGTATAGACAAAGGCTAGCAGGGAAATTAGTTGGTCAACTGGATACAGAGGTGGACCCTAAGACTAGCTTCAAAGGGAAAACCTCAGTTGAAGGCCAGTTATGGACCCTATGAACTTTGAGACTCCTACTCCTTTGGCACCAACCCCTCTAAGTGAGACACCAGTTGGTGTTAGTGTCTCATAGCTTCTCCCTGGCAAGAGCTCAAGTGAAGAATAAGAAGGCCAAAGCTCTCTCCTTCCTGAGTCATACAGGCCAGTGACTGATAAAGGAAAGCAAGTTGGCTCAGTCGTCTTTATCTTGATCCTTACGGGCCTCTTGAATTCTCTCTTCCCTATTTCTTTCTTTTTCTTTTCTTTGTTTTTGTCTATAATGTTTATTATATTTGTTTTATTTATTATTGATAGGAATTCTCTTGTTAAGACCCTATGAATCGATTCAAACCCCAGATTCATACTAGAACCATGATGATTTAATAAAATACTAAGTTAAGCCCAAAGATTCCCTGAGTAAGAACCATCGGATCATCACTTATTCCACGAATAGATAATCACAAAAAATCCGAAGAAAGATTTGTCTTTGAGTAAAAATAAGCATAAACAGGCATTTGAAAGAAGAAACAATTTCAATTTATATTTCTAAATTAGAATTCTTGGAAATTTTTTTAGAGTCTGGCCGCGAGGTTTGAATATTAAGTATGAATCATAGTTCAAATAGAACGGATAAATATAATATATATAGTTAATTCAATAAGAAAGGGAGTTAGCACATGTTAGTACCATCCAACCGAATCCAATTTAATTGTTCTTATTCAATTTCAATGAGTGAATTTTCAAGTTCAACCAACCTATTTTCAAAATATCAAGTAGATGAATAAGAATCTTGAGAAAATCTTTTCATTTGTCTATCATTATAGACAATCCATCTATATTATCTATGGATTTCGAACCTGAACTCTATTTACGATTCAGTATTTCTATATCATCGGCTCTTCTTATTTCTATTAATTTACGTCTAGCCTGTTGTTCTTTTTTTTACCTTTTCATAGAAATATTCCACATATTTTCACATCTAGGATTTACATATACAACATATATCACTTACAATATATATCACTGTCAGGGGGGATTTCTTAGTTTTGGGTGATTTTTAGGTATTTTGATATAAAAAAAGCATTGGGTTGCGCCATATATATGAAAGAGTATACAATAATGATGTATTTGCCGAATCAAATACCATGGTCTAATAATCAAGCATTATGATTAGTTGATAATTTTACTATTAGTTGGGGATTTTAACTTCTGAGGAGATTGAGGAGGAGAAAAGGGAAAGGAAGAGGAAGGCAAGGGAAGAAAGACTTAAAAAGTCTCCTAGTTTCATGCAGGCTGCAATCAGGGTTGTCCATAGGCCAAACACTCAGGAAGATGAGTTAAGAGTAGCCAGATTGAACTACCTGGGAACTAGGAACTACAATGTAGATGACCTAATCTCTCTTCCCTTGGATGAACTAAATGAACTAGCAGACATAGAGGTGTCTAGAGTGAGGAAGGAGGCTGAGGATGCTACTTTGCTCCTCAAAATCAAAGAAGAAAGAAATGGAAATTATAATAAGCCCCTATCCTCTCCCCAGTTCAAGAAATGCCTGAGGTAGAAACTATGGCTGTAGAAGAAGAAGCTCAAGTAGATATGGAAAAAGATAAACAAAATATGATCAACTACTTGAGTGCCGCAGGTTTCTACCAGGTAGAAGCTTTACTTCCTCTATCTTATGACTATATAGAGTTTGAGCATCTAAAGCAGCTGGAAAAAGAAGTTATTAAAGAAAGAAAAGCCACTAAGAGAAAGATGAGGGAAGAAGCTACAAAATCAAGGACCACCATCAAAGCTAACAAGAAGAAATCTAAAGATAGATAAAGGATAGTGAGCTTCTTGAAGCTTTATAGGTTCTCTAGAAGGAGGCTTGGTCCCATGCCGCTATCCATAATAGATGAGTACATCAGGGTCATCAAGCGAAACATCAAGAGAGGTAAGCTTTAATACTTGCATTCTCCACCAAGTTAAGCTGCACCTGAAGTTAGGGTCAAGGTTGAACCCTAACAAAAAACAGAACCAAGGCCTATTGTTGATCCATAACCAGCTTCATCTTCTGACCTACAGCATGGTCCTAAACCTTCTTCTAAACATGTGAATGGGAAGGACCAAACTAAGAAGGAAAAAGGAAGACAAGGTGATCAAGACCAACTTCTCTCAGTTGAAGTATAGAAAGAGGAAAATGATGGCCATTAGAAGATATTTGAAGTCAAAGAAGAAGAAGAAGTCTAACGCATCCACCTCTGCACCTCAAGATGAGTTAGAACATCCTGAGGATGAACTAAAAAAGGCTGTGCAACCAACACCACCTTATCTATAGAGCCTCTAGCTGCTGAGAGACCCATCATGTCTTGGGTCTACTCTCCAAACCCAGACAAATTATATGGAATATGAAATCAAGTAGGTCCACAAGTATTCTTATGGAAAAACATACTTGACCTGCCTGAACATGATCTCTTAGACATGAGGAGATACTATAAAAGCCTAAGGAATCCAAACCAGCTGATGAAGAGAGGAATGGCTCTAATTCTGATGATGGGTGTAAACAAGTAGAAGATCAACCATTCATAGTAATCTTTATGTTTTGGTAGAATAAGCCTAGGGGGATTTTATAAGATTTTTTCTTAGAGGCTGATGATAACCAAATATCTCTCAGCATGCACTGAAGTACAAGGAAGCACTTCGTAAGATTTGACAATGTACAATAACTAAGGGTCAAATCTTCCAAAGCCAAAGACAGAAATCTTCCAAAGCCAAAAGTTAAGTCTTTCGAAGCTTAAAGACAAAGTCTTTTGAAGCTTGAAGACTAAACTCTTTCGAAGACTAAAAAGCCATGTGTCTATTGACACACTTTTGACAAAAGCAGACCACCTTTCCGCTGCCAGCTCTGAAGACTCGCCAACATATATAAGTTGGTGATTACCTTTTTACATTTGTCAACTATACAACAAGGTCTTTTATCTGTAACTTCCTACTTTAATAGTTTTATTCTTATTATAGTACAATAGGAAGTGAGCTATGGCATATCATAGTCACATGTCAAAAGGCCATCTGTCTTTTGACTTTACATTGATCTTGTTGTCTAGATTAGTGTCCATCTTTCCTTCAAAGTATGACCGGTTGTAGGATGTAGTATAAAGTATATCATGTAATCAGTCTTTGGACTAAGCTTTTGTAACACTTGTATAATACTTGAGAGCAATATACATCATCCTTGAAAACCAATCTTTGTGTTCTTGAGTGTTCTTACTTGTTTGCTCATTGTTTCTTTTCTTGGTTCCTTATTTGATCTAGTAAGTTTGTTATCTCCAACTATGAAACTATTTTTGAACAACCTTAACCGGTCCTACAGTTCTTATTGCAATTATGGACATTGGAAAGATTACCTTCTATGTGACCCCAAAATACTCATTCGGTTGATTTCAAATTACCATATGGTGCACGGTATGTGAAAAAATATTCTTATAAATTGACTATTTTTTGAGTAATCTTATATTTTTGTACTTGACCGGGTATATTTTGAAACCTTTGTATTATTTAAACACCATTCCGCACAGTTTGAACGCGTATCGATCTCAGTTACATTCATTAACTAAGGCCATGATATTAAATTTATTCTAATATTATTTGAAATATTAAATTTATACTAATATTATTTTGTATAACTTAACCTTATGAAAACATTTTAATTCATATTTTTTATATCAGTTTAATGGGAGGCATTATGACAATACCATCCACTGTCTACCTGATATATGTACAAGTGGATATCAATGCTGGAGAAATGACACATACCTTATATGTTAGAATGTTGTTGAGCCCCATATTCTAAGTGGGGTTTTAAGAAAATTTGAAATGTTTCAACCAATCCCTGCAAGTGTACTACTAACCCAGGAGCAACACATAAATCTTCATTCTATTGCACATAAAAGAGGTAGAAATTAAAAACAATCTTCATTCTATTGCATATAAAGGAGGCAGAAATAAAAACTAGATACACCAACATAATTTCTTTGTTCAAAGCATGACGTCTTGACAAAACACAATTATCAATGAAGCATACACCGATTCACCAATTTATAACACCTGGAAATTTCAGAAAAAGAAAAGAAAAGAAAAGAAAAGTAAAGGGAGCAAACGAGTTATTATTTCAAAGAGCGAGGGTTAAAAGTGTGCAAGGGCCAAACCGGCCCATAATGGGGTTTAAAAAGAAGTATGGTTGCCCATACCCCTCTCCCACGCTCAAAACTTTCGGATAGAGATAGAGAGAGAAGCTCCCATCCGGTTCTAGAATGAGAAAGTGAAAGAAATCTTCAAAAGGTAAGATTTTAAGGCATTTTCTTCTCTGTTTCAGTCGGGTTTAAGCTTCTGGACCGATTTCTATGTATTTAGTTGCTTGTTTTCGTGTGTTTAGGTGCTAGAACTCCAGGTTGCTCTCGGGTTTGTTGTGGTTCACTCGAAAGCTGGTTAAGGTGAGTTCTAGATCCCCTTATTTACATGTTTTCAACTTGTTTTGGGCTGATATGTATATTAAAACAATGTTTCAAGAACCAAACTGAGTTTTTTAACGAAAAATATGGTTGTTTTCGAGGGACGAATGTTTTTAACAGATTCTATGATGTTGAATGGTTGTTTGTTATGTTTTATGTGTGTAGCTGGTAGATCTATGTTAAGAATACGCTTAAGATGATGTATGGGACTAGAAACTGCATAAGTTGGATCTCAGGTGTTAAGCATGCTGTCCGCTGTAGTTTGAATGTCTGCTATGGACACTTAGGAAGATAATTCAGGTTATCCGCTGTGGACACTAACTGTCCGCTGTGGACACTTGAACATTGTTAGAATGTCAGCTGTGGACACTTAGGAGGATAATTCAGACCTTCCGCTGTGGACATTGTTTCTCCACTGTAGACACTTAAGTATGCATGCATGTCTGTTGTGAACATTAGTCGTCTGCTGTGGATCCTTTAAATACCTTAGACTATCCGCTTTGGATTATGGTTGTCCGCCGTGGACACTTGTAATTTCTAATTCATCCACTATGAACCTTAGTCATCCACTGTGGGCACACTTAGTGTCTTACGCATGCGTTGTGGACCTTTAGCCGTTCGCTATGGATTTTGGTCGTCCGCTGTGGACTTTGGCTGTCCGTTGTGGACACTTAGTACTTAAGTCATCCGCTGTATACCTTAAGACATCAGCTGTGAACATTTAGGTTTATTCTGAAATTTTGGGAATAGAATTTAAGTGCTAAGTACTTATGTTTATTAGAAGTTCATTCTTGTTTTAATATTTCTAATGTTTTATATGCTTGTGGGCTGCTGTTATGAATTTTAATATTTCATGTCATGTATTATGATGTGTCTTTGCATGGCATGATATGTATATGTACGTAAAGTATTATGTAATGAAAGTGAAAGATAACGATAATGAAAAGTGGAACGTAATAAATGAATGAAAGTCTTGCATGCAAATTTAATGGAGGTTCATAACTCCTTGAGGGGTTGTTAGCTTAACTATGTGCGGTTTAGCTAACCCATAAGAGTGCACATAGGGGGATCAATCTTTGTGATTGATCAAGACGTGCGAAAATGGGATCCTAGTCGCTTGACCCCAAGACGGTAGTTGCTTCGTGCACAATGATGGGGCATAGCATATGATGGGATCTAGATAAAAAATGAAAGATGTTAATGAAAGAAAGTACAAAAATGAATGATTATGGACGATGATGAAAGATTATAAATAATTATTATCAAGATGTATGTATGATTTATGATCACGTATGAAAGTAAAGGATATGTTTATATGGAAGCAATGTATTTTATTATAAACTAGAACTCACTTAGCAACGTTGACTTTTTATATGCATATCAGTTGGTAGGTGATGATGTTGCTGGGGATGGCATGAAAGTTAAGCTACTTGGAAAATAAAGACTGGCATCCATGTTGTGCAAAAATGATATTTTTGTCATGTTATACAACTAAATGTTCTTTTGAAACTCGTAACAACGATGTATTTCTTGGCAAAATTTATTATTAATGCATGAAATGGTTTTTGTTTAACTATTCTGCTGCCATGATTTCTTACTTCCATGTATTTTAAATATTTAAAGTGCTATGAATGACCAGCTGTGGGGTTTCCCGGGAATGGGGCCTTACAAGTTGGTATCAGAGCCAAAGTTTAAGAGAATTGGGTAAATTATTTTCAAAACTAAACTTAAGCTGAAAATGGGACCAAATGGAGGGATGCCAGCCAAGTAACTATGTGCAATCAGGTAATTTTCTTAAAGTTAACCAGTATTATATGCGTGTGTTATGTGATTTATATGCCATTAGTAGATTTGGATACTGATGTAGTCAGGATAGGAAATGCTTGGAGAATGAATAGTAAAGTAAGTGGCTAATCACAACTGGCCACTGTAATTAGGGACTTACTATTCTTGACATAATCTGAACTACTACCTGGAATTACCGTGTTGGTGTTTGAATATTATAGAGCTTAGATATGGCTGGTGGTAGGTCTTCGAAGGCTTCATGAGGTGGAGGTCGTGGTGGACATGGTGCTGGGCCGCGTGTCATGAGGAATAGGGCTAAGACTGCCGAAACAACACCAGAAGAGCCCGAGCTTCATCACCATGAAGGTAGGGATGAGAGCGTTGATCTGAAGGCCTTAGTGCAGGAGGCTATGGTTGAGGGGGTCCATCAAGTCATGCACACGATTCTGCCATCTGTGGTGACTGTGGTCATTAGGGCTGTAAGGGAAGATGAAATGAGAGGAAGAACTAGAGTGGAAAACATTTTGGCAGTGGTGGTTTCACCCCCTAGAGCAGAAAGGCGAAGGTACAGGGTCGTAAGGAGGCTACGACCGATGTAGGCGTGAAGGTGTGCAGCAAGTGTGGGATAGACCATGCGGGAGAATGTAGGTGGAGATCGAACATCTGCTTCAAGTGTGAGAAGGTGTGCAGCAAGTGTGGGATAGACCATGCGGGAGAATGTAGGTGGAGATCAAACATCTGCTTCAAGTGTGAGAAGGAAGGCCACATGGCAAGAGATTGTCGGATGATGAGGTGTTACAACTGTGGAGAGACTGGGCACATGAGCAGGGACTGCAAGAAGCCGAGGGCTGAGAACTCCGGGGCGAGGCAGGGGATCAAGAAGAAGAAGGAGGGGCAGAGGGCTAAAGCCAGGGCATTCACTAAGACTCGGGAGGAGGCTAGGGTGGACCCCGAGGTTGTGTCAGGTACATTCCTTGTAAACCAAATTTGTGCCTCTGTGCTTTTTGATTCTGGTGCTCGTAGGAGTTTTATTTTTGCTGCCTTCTGTGATAAGTTGCCTGTTAGGAGTAGAAAGATTGATGAGCCCTTTGATATAGAAACTGCCATTGGTAAGTCTACCAGGATTTCTGATATGGTAGAAGATTGTGACATAGAGTTGGAAGGCCATAGGTTCTCTGCTAGGTTGTTTGTGATGCCCTTAGGCAGATTCTATGTAGTCCTAGTGATGGATTGGCTAGCAGCCTATGAAGTAAACATCGTGTGTCGTAATAAGATGATTCGATTGATCGCGCCTGATAGGAGTTCGTGATGATTTACTATGATAGAGTCAGTACAGTCCCGAAAGTAAATTTCGATGGTTATGGCAAAGAAGTATATGAGGCGTGGATGTGGTGCCTATCTGACTTATGTGAAGGATGTGGATGCGTCAGTACCACGATTGTCGTACGTACCAGTTGTGTGACTTTCCAGACGTATTCCCCGAAGATCTATCAGGTGTGCCACCTGATCGCGAGATCGAGTTCTAGATCGATCTGATACCTGGTGCCCAACCTGTTGCTAAGGCATCGTATCGTCTAGCTCCCTCCGATGAAGGAATTAATGACTCACTGCAGGAGTTGTTAGATAAGGGGTTCATTCGACCAGGTATCTCTTCGTGGGGTGCTCGGTCTTGTTTGTGAAGAAGAAGGATGGTAGCATGAGGATGTGCATCAACTACCGTGAGCTGAATAAGTTGACTATGAAGAACCGGTATCCGTTACCAAGGATTGATGACTTGTTTGATCAGCTCCAAGTTGCCAGTTGGTTACTGAGGATAGATCTCCGATCTGGTTACCACCAACTGAAAGTGAAGGAGCAGGATATTCCTAAAACAGCTTTTCGTACGCGTTATGGACACTATGAGTTTCTCATTATGTATTTTGTTTTAACCAACACACCCGCTGCTTTTATGGATCTGATGAATCGAGTGTGTCAGCCTATGCTAGATAAATCAGTGATTGTGTTCATCGATGATATCTTGATTTATTAGAAGAGAGAAGAAGAGCATGCGGGTCATATTCGGGAGGTGCTGGAGACACTTAGAAGGGAGAAGCTGTATGCCAAGTTCTCTAAGAGTGCGTTCTGGTTATGCAAGATTTAGTTTCTAGCTCATGTGGTTAATCCTGAAGGGATCATGGTGGACCCGGTGAAAGTTGAGGCGATGATGCAATGGAAGTCTCCAAAGATGCCATCTTAGATTCGTAGTTCCTTGGGTTTGGTGGGCTATTATAGAAGATTCATTCAAGACTTCTCAAAAGATAGGTACACCATTGACCAAGTTGGCCCGTAAAGATGTTAAGTTCGTATGGGGTCTAGAGCAGGAGAATGCTTTCGAAGAGCTGAAGAAGAAATTGATTCAAGCTCCTGTCTTGACATTACCCGAAGGGAGTGAAGACTTGGATGTCTATTCGGATGCTTCTTATTCGGGATTGGGTTGTGTGTTGATGCAATGTGGGAAAGTTATAGCCTATGTGTCCCGACAGTTGAAGATCCATAAGGCTAACTACCCTACTCATGATTTGGAATTGGTGGCGGTGGTCATTGCAATGAAGATTTGGAGGCACTACTTGTACGGGGACGAAGTTCACTATCTTCAGTGACCATAAGAGATTGAAGTACTTGATTGAGCAAAAGGATCTTAATATGAGTCAAATGAGGTGGTTAGAGTTGATTAAGGATTATGACTATGAGATCCACTACCATCCAGACAAGGCCAATATGGTGGCGGATGCCCTTAGCTGAAAGGAGAGACCCAAGCCAATTCGGGTAAAGGCTTATCAGATGATCATGACCTCTGATGTGATGAAGCAGGTTAAGGAATTTCAGGATGAAGCTCTGAAGGAGGATCAAATTAACTCTAAGCAGATGAAGGGCCTAGTCGTGGAGTTGGGTGAGAACACTCTCGGTGTTAGAACCCGCTTTGGGTGGATGTGGATTACTCGTTATGGGGATTTGTGTCGGAAGATCATGGATGAGGCTCACAAGACTCGATACTCAATTTATCCCAATGCTACAAAGATGTATCAGTATATGAAGAAAGATTACTGGTGGCCAAGAATGAAGCACGACGTAGTGCAGTATGTGAGTAAGTGCCTCACTTGTTTGTATGTGAAGGCAGAGCATCAGCAGCCATACGAGAAGATCCAACCCTTGGATATACCCAAATGGAAGTGGGAACACATCACCATGGCCTTCATCATGAAATTGCCTCACACGGAGAGAGGATGTGATACCATTTGGGTGGTTGTAGACCGCTTGACGAAAAGTGCTAACTTCTTGCCAATCTGAGAGACTTACCGTTAGCCGAGTTCTCATATAACAACAATTATCATGGCAGCATTGGTATGCCTCCTTATGAGATGCTATACAGTAGAAAGTGTAGGACACCCGTGTGTTGGGGCGATATCAGCCAGAAGGAGTTGGGGAGCATTAAGGTGATTGAGGCTACGACCAAAAAGTTGGATAAGATCAAGGCCTTTATGAAGGCAGCAAAAAAAAGGATAGATAGAAGTCGTATGCTGACAGGAGACGTAGACAAATCGAATTCAAGGTGGGTGATAGAGTTATGTTGAAGGTCTCGCCTTGGAAAGGGCTCATCCGGTTCAAAGCGAGGAAAGCTAAAGCCCGAGGAATATAGGGCCTTTTCGAATCATTGCTCGAGTAGGAGAGGTAGCTTACAAGTTAGAACTACCCGATGAGTTTAGTGGAATTCATTCACCGTTTCATGTATCTCGTCTAAGAAAGTGCTTAGCCGATGAAGATATGATCGTGCCACTTGAGGATATCGAGGTGGACAAATGGCTCAATTATGTGAAGCAATCGATGGCTATCATGATAGAAAGGAGAAAAGGTTAAGGAATAAAGTGGTTCCACTTTTGCGAGTAGGGTGGAGGCATAGGAACGGGTCCGAGTCTACATAGGAGACTGAGGAAGAGATGAGACAGCATTATCCGCAGCTGTTCGAGGAGTGACAGGTTTCGGGGATGAAACCTATATAAGGGGGGTGGACTTGTAATACTCGAAAATTTTAGAAAAAGAAAAGAAAAGAAACTAAAGGGAGCAAATGAGATATTATTTCAATGAGAAAGGGTTAAAAATGTGCAAGGGCCAAACCGGCCTATAATAGGGTTAAAAAGAAGTATGGCCGCCCATACCCATCTCCCACGCTTAAAAATTTCGGGTAGAGACAGAGAGAGAAGCTCCCATCCGGTTCTAGAGTGAGAAAATGGAAGAAATCTTCAAAAGGTAAGATTTTAAGGTTTTTTCTTCTCTGTTTCAGTCAGGTTTAAGCTTCTGGACTGATTTCTATGTATTTAGTTGCTTGTTTTCATGTGTTTAGGTGCTAGAACTTCAGGTTGCTCTCGGGTTTGTTGTGGTTCACTCGAAAGCTGGTTAAGGTGAGTTCCAGATCCCCTCTTTATAGGTTTTCTACTTGTTTGGGGCTGATATGTATATTAAAACGATGTTTCAAGAACCAAACTGAGTTTTTTAACAAAAAATATGGTTGTTTTTTAGAGATGAATGTTTTTAACAGATTCTATGATGTTGAATGGGTGTTTGTTATGTTTTAAGTGTGTAACTGGTAGATCTATGTTAAGAATACACTTAAGATGATGTATGGGACTAGAAACTGCATAAGTTGGATCTCAGGTGTTAAGCATGCTGTCCGCTGTAGTTTGAATGTCCACTGTGGACGAAGATAATTCAGGTTGTCCTCTCTGGACACTAACTGTCTACTGTGGACACTAGACCATTGTTAGAATGTTCGCTGTGGACACTTAGGAGGATAATTCATACCATCCGCTGTGGACATTGTTTGTCCGCTGTAGACACTTAAGTATGCATGCATGTCCGTTGTGGACATTAGTCGTCCGCTATGGATCCTTTAAATACGTTAGACTATCCGCTATGGATTATGGCTGTCCGCTGTGGACACTTTAATGTCTAATTCATCCACTATGAACCTTAGTCATCCATTGTGGGCACACTTAGTGTCTACTCATCGTTGTGGACCTTTAGCCACCGTCGTGGATTTTGGTCGTCCGCCTGTGGACTTTGGCTGTCTGTGTGGACACTTAGTACTTAATCATCCGCTGTATACTTAAGACACTCCGCTGTGAAAACTTAGGTTATTCTGAAATTTTTGGGAATAGATTTAAGTGCTAATTACTTATGTTTATTTGAAGTTCATGCTTGTTTCAATGTAGTCGTCCGCTATGGATCCTTTAAATACGTTAGACTATCCGCTATGGATTATGGCTGTCCGCTGTGGACACTTGTAATGTCTAATTCATCCACTATGAACCTTAGTCATCCATTGTGGGCACACTTAGTGTCTTACTCATGCGTTGTGGACCTTTAGCCATCCGTCGTGGATTTTGGTCGTCCGCTGTGGACTTTGGCTGTCTGTTGTGGACACTTAGTACTTAAGTCATCCGCTGTATACCTTAAGACATCCGCTGTGAAAACTTAGGTTTATTCTGAAATTTTGGGAATAGAATTTAAGTGCTAAGTACTTATGTTTATTTGAAGTTCATGCTTGTTTCAATGTTTCTAATGTTTTATATGCTTGTGGCTGCTACTATAAATTTTAATATTTCATGTCATGTATTATGATGTGACTTTGCGTGGCATAATATGTATATGTATGTAAAGTATTATGTAATGAAAGTGAAAGATAACGATAATGAAAAGTGAAACATAATGAATGAATGAAAGTCTTGCAAGCAAATTTAATGGAGGTTCACAACTCCTTGAGGGGGTCTCAACTATGTGTGGTTTAGCTAACCCGTGAGAGTGCACATAGGGAGTCAATCTTTGTGATTGATCAAGATGTGCGAAAACAGGATCCTTGTCGCTTGACCCCAAGACGGTAGTTGCTTCGTGCACAATGATGGCGCATAGCATATGACGAGATCTAGTTAAAAAGTGAAAGATGTTAATGAAAGAAAGTACGAAAACGAACGATTCTGAACGATGATGAAAGATAATAAATAATTATTATCAAGATGTATGTATGATATATGATCACGTATTAAAGTAAAGGATATGTTTATACGGAAGCAATGCATTTTATTATAAAGTTGAACACACTCAGCAACGCTGACTTTTTATATGCATATCAGTTGGCAGGTGATGATGTTGCTGAGGATGGCATAAGGTTGAAGCTACTTGGCAAATAAAGACTGCATCTATGTTATGCAAATGATATATTTTTGTCTTGTAATACAACTAAATGTTCTTTTGAAACTTGTAACAATAATGTATCTTGGCAAATTTATTATTAATGCATGAATGGTTTTTGTTTAACTATTCCGCTGCCATGTTTTCTTACTTCCATGTATTTTAAATATGTAAAGTTCTATGAATGACTAGTTGTGGGGTTTTCCGGGAACGCGGCCTTACACAATTGCTTCTAAAGAATACATGTGGTGATATTTAAAGCATACTATTGTATATATGTAACAAACTCGGCTCATCAAGACACAAACCCTCATGGCTTTCAAAATGATGGATAAAGATCGGGAACAATGATATTATTATAAATATAATTATTTTATTATTATTATTTTTTTTTTAAGAATATTTTTACATAAGTTATTTGTAGATGGATGGCATGAGCAAGTTTTATCAAAGACCGGGGATGAAACAGGGAGCAAAATGGCGAGTCGTTATATGGAATTTGCACATACAAATCATATAAGTTATCTACCAATGCATGTGACAAAAAATGTTGATGATACTCAACTCATCCTGTCAGTCAACGGTTACGCAAAAGGGGTAGAGGACGAGGACGGGTTGGTCAACAGGTTGTTGATGATAATGTGGAGCAGTCTAATATGATGGAACAAAGGGTTTTGACGAAACACCAGTACGACTCACCTTATTTAAGCCAAATGGGTAACGCAGATATTCTTTACAGTAGTACCTCAAGTACTCAGTTTCAACATTTTAGTCAAATGGGTACCCAAATTACGAAGAAGGGGGCCCATCAACTCCTTATCAAACCCCTAATACTGTTTTGAACAATCGTTTCAACAGTCTTCCCCACTATCTCATTACCCTCAATTTCAAGAGACAGCTTAAACAGTTGAACAACTTTTTTAATGCATCTTCATGCCCATTCGACTTAAATGATGAAGCAATGGAGACAACCGAAAATGATGAAGCTACCAAGGTTGACCGTAACCTTCATTAGATGTTATTTCCTTTATCTTCTATTAGTGATATATTTTTTTATCTTTTTTAATTATGTATTGTTTGTAATGTACTTTTATCTTTTATTATATAATGATCTTTTATTATTAAAACCAATCATCAAATACAATATTATTCAAACAAGCATCCAAAAACTAAAATCATAATACAATAAAACTAATAAGTTAAACGGTAATACGACAATGAAGTTCACTTGTGGGTCTTTCATTTCACTATATTTTCTATGAACCGTTCAGGGTGATTATATGTATAACGATACTAATAAAACTCTTTTGCCATATAACGTCTATATCTTCCACACGTGTCTTTAAAATCTTTTTCCATACTTAAGGTTTTTCCTTTAACAAGCTTTGCATTAACATACAAACAAAAACACCTAAATCGCCACCAAGGTCACCCCCCGTCTTTAGGAAAGTACTCCTCACTAGTTGTGAATGTCATGTTAGCCTTTTTATCAAGATGAATAAATGGTCCAATATAATATTCTTTCGGTAAGCAATTTGTTGCATCAAAAAGTAAAAATTATAGGGAATAAAATCTAAAATAGGAAGAACCAACTCATGATACATTTCATGATATATGTTATTCGACCAATACTGAAGCATATTCATTTTATGCAATTTGATTCGGACAAGGAATCAATTTTCTACAACTTTATATATGTATTGGAAAATAAACATATTGTACCTCCCAAAATGGGGGGTACAGCTCATTAGTTTCGTTAGCATATTTGATAGGCTTAACATCCTTCCACACATATAATTTATCCCGTAACTGTGGTGGTAAAATCGTCCAACTCAACTTTGATGGTCCGAATTTCACGAGCTTTTCATGCATCACTCGTTTAACCCAACCTTCTATATGTTGTGAAATAAATTGTTGACTACTAAAAAATACTTAATAAAAGTAATTTATTTTACTAAAAAATATATAAGATTTTTACCAATGAAGAAAGATGACCGTCGCGTTCGTAGCCTCAAAGAGTACCCCAAACTTCCTTCCCAAGCCAACTACCACCAAATAGAACCAAAACACAATATGGCGTATCCCCGTTGTTGTAAAAGTCAATAGCATCTTTTGACCATTTCTTAGATTCTTCTTCATCTACAATTAAAAATAACCATATATAACATGGGGGTCCTGTTGAGGGTTTACCGATGCATGCAGTGGTTTCTGTTACATCTAACGAAGATGATTCATGTTGCTTCTTAGGGTGCCTCAACTTTGTAGAATTGAACTTGTTAATTAGAGTTCATAAACGGGTTCTTTACCGGGTCGGTGTTGCTTCTTTGGGGCGCCTCAACTTTCTATGGCATTTCTATGGGTGTGAATGGAAGAAGTTGGGTGAAATGTGGTGCGATGGAATGAAAGAAAGAGTTGGCGGTATTTATAGGTGCATTTTATGAATAGTAAATTTAATTTATAAATAATATTGATATATTATAATATAAAACAAAATAAAAATAACAATACTTAAATAACAATAACTAATAAATATCAAATAATAATAACATTATGCAACAATAACCGATTAAACATCAAATAATCCTAATACTTAAACTACAATAACTAATAAGCATCAAATAATACTAATGGAACAATCTTTTTATGAATGTGAGTTTGGACAAGTGTTCATGTTATGACGTGTTTGTCTACTTATGGAACATCTATGTACAGCAGGTACATCTGAATGATGAACATCCATCTCGTTATGTATCCTTCTTGTGCATCTCCTACCTTATAATGTGGTGATTTTTGATTGATCTCCTCTTGTAAAGCCCCAAATTCTTTTGTTGAAGGGAGAATTTCTCGCGCGAGAGGTGGAGTTCTCGCGCGAGTCAGCAAGTTCTCGCGTGGAGGCAGTTCGCACGAGAACAGCTGCGAGGAGAGAGGGACACTATAGATAGGCCCATGCACCCAATCTACTCTACTTCATGCGAAAAGTCCTGTTGTTGTGCTTGTGAAAAGAGAAGTTGGTGCTAGGTGGTGTCTAAGGTATGTGTTCGTCGATATTTGATGTAGTTAAGCATGTATGAACCGTATGTAATGATATTGCACAATGATTATGTAGCTTTTAGCTCGAAACACTCTCAGTTTTATGGTGTTCGTGTTCAAGGATATCATTAGGTGAGTTCTAGACCCCTCTTTTACGTGTTTTATCATGTTTTTGGGGCTAATATGCATACTTAAATGAATGTTTTGTGAACGAATGATGTTTATAACTGTTATAGCATGTTTGGGTGTAAAAAGGACTAAGGGAGCAATAACTTAGGGAGCAAGTTGTGTACAACAGAAAAGTTACCACGCGAGAGGTAAGTTGTCACGTGAAATGTAATTTTGGCGGCTGACGGTTGTCTTTTGATGAAGTTCTCGCGTGAAAGAGAAGTTCTCGCACGAATGCGAAAACTCCTGACTGTTACGTGTTATGTTACCCCGTAAATGTGCGTTAATAATGACTTAATAAGGGACTTAATGATAAGAATTAAGTACGTATGTATTATTTTATATGTCTATCATGATATTTAAAGGTTAAAGAACGATGCTAATTCACATGTGAAACGTGAAAGAATAAGTTACCCTGTTACCCTATATTTGAGATATGCTTCGTGCATTCTCACCCGATAGAGTTACAATTCGGTGTGCTCAATTGATGGGAGATATGCTTCGTGCATTCTCACCTGATAGGAGCTACACTTCAGTGTGCTCAACTGATGGGAGATATGCTTCATGCATTCTCACCCGATAGGAGTTACACTTCGGTGTGCTCAACTGATAGGAGATATGTTTCGTGCATTCTCACCCGATAGGAGTTACAATTCGGTGTGCTTAACTTATAGAAGATATGCTTCGTGCATTCTCACCTAATAGGAGTTACACTTTGGTGTGCTCAACTGACAGGAGATATGCTTTGTGCATTCTCACCCGATAGGAGTTACACTTCAATGTGCTCAACTGATAGGAGATATGCTTTGTGCATTCTCACCAAATAGGAGTTACACTTGGTGTTCTCACCTGATAGGAGACATGCGTTGTGCATTCTCACCCGATAGGAACTAAGCTTCATGCTATGTTCAAATGATGATGTAAAATATATGGGTAATTCAATGGTAAGGTGGACGGTAAAGTAAAAGTTAAAGTATAATTATCGAACGAGTTCGGTAAGATGACGTGTACAGATAATGTTTTTATGAATGTTGAAAATGATAAGATGTGCGTTTATGTCAGAGTTTTGTTCTTGTTAACCTAGAGCTCACTCAGCATCGCTGACTTTTGTATGCATATTAGATTGACAGGTATGCTATACATTTTTTGGGGTGAGCTTGGCATGGATGGGAGAGAGCTATCTGGCACCTGTTCGAGACTGGCATCCCGGCATAGAGCTTTAGATAGATAGCTAAAGTGATCTTTTGATGTAATTATTGAACAATAGAAATTTTTGTACGTCCCGCTGCGTATATTAATGAAATTTGATGTTCGAGAACTTGTGTTTCTGATGTCCAAATCCAACTGTGGGGTTTCCGGAACGGGGCCTTACAAGTTGGTATCAGAGCCATAGTTTGAGAGATTTAGACACTTCGATGTCTAGACTCGAACTGAGAATGGGATTGATAAAGGGATGCCAGTGCTAGTAGCTCCATGTCAGGAAGTTTACGACTATTAGATGTTCCTTGAGGTTATAGTGCTTGTGTGAGATTAAGAGATGATGGACTCAGGATAGGAAACATTTAGGAAATGAAGAGTAAAGTAAGTAGCTAATTACAACTGGCCACTGTCATTAGAAACTTACTTACTTAACATGATCTGAACTATTACCTGGAATGATAATGTTAGCCTTTGTATCTTATAGCAAGCTAGGCTAGAAGAAAAGTGTTAGATCTAGGAATAATAGGTCTAGATCATTGTATAGGCTTAGAACTTTAATCAATACATGTAATGAAATTTGTAATTCATTATGTATAAGGTTAACCCATATGTGCGTTGATTTATGTGTATGATTACAGTACAAACATTTACTTGGTCAATTTCTGAAATTGTCTAAGTGTAAGAAACATCTACGGATGAACATTTTTGTTCTTCCGTAGATACTTTCTACAAGACATTCATCAGAAGATCTTTACGGATGAATATGGGTATTCACTGATGAACAAACCACACATGAAGAAACTGAAGTACCTTCGGAAAAACAAAGTTCCTTCGGAGAACAAAGTAGCGCGGAAGAACAAAGGAGCTGCGGAAGAACTAGACACGTACTTGTATCATACAAGTGTTTCAAGTCAACAAGTCATCACACACTCCAAGAGATTCGTTGTTTCCTTAACAGAAAACACACGTGTCTATAAATATGAGTCCTAGGTTTCACATCAAAAAAAAAAAAAAAAAAAAAAAGGACGAAGAGACGGCGACAAAAATACCATCACATCGTTTCGCACAATCAACACAAACCCTAGCAGCTGTCACATCAACACACCAAAAAATAAACACAATCATAGCATAGAATTTTTTAGCAATTCTTATTTGATTCTTGTAATATTAATCAGTTTTAATGAATTAGTTGATTCAAAACATTATTCTTTGCATATTGTTGATATCGTTGAGCATTATTGTTTATTTTCTCTGGCATCGCTATTTATTAATTAATCAATTAAACAACGATTAATGGTAATTCCAGATCATTAATTCGAAACCAATCTAACACTGATAATTCCTGATTGCGATCTTTCATTAACTGTTTTAGTTAAAACTTCAATATTTGACTAAAATGAGTAGCTTTGTCGGTGGATCATTGTACCAGCCTCCAAAGTTGGAAACAAAAGCAGACTTTAAGTCCTGGAAGATCAAGTTTAGAAATCATGTGAACTACACTGATTCTGACTTATGGGTATCAATAACTGAAGGTCTTATATTCCACCCACCCTTGGCCGGATTATAATGACAAAAATCAACCCATAAGTACAAAAGATCTATCACCTGATGATGTTAAAAGGTTAAAGTTGATATTAGAGCATACAGTTTGCTCAGTATGGCTTTACCTGAAGAAATACTAATCAGGTGTGAGAATTATAAAACAGCAAATTCCTTGTGGAAGATACTTCATACTCTTTATGAAGGGAGTGATGAAATCAGAAGCATTACGAAGGACACACTTCGCTCACAATATGAAACATTTCATCATATTGAGGGTGAATCAATTCCTCAACAACTCCATAGGTTTATGCAATTGGTAACCGAGATGAACATCATGGAGTTGAATACAAATGAGGAATTGAACAAAAAGATGCTCCATACATTGCCTAAAAGTTGGAAGCAAACTGTATCCATGTTCAAGAACACGATTGATCTCAAAGCAACTGGCTTAGATACATTGGTAGCTAAAGTTGAGTCTCTTGAAATGGATGAAAATCAAGAAACAAGAGTGTGAGAACACATATCACACCTTACAATGATAGTGACAACTCTTGTACTTGAGTGACGATGAAGAAAGAAGTGAGCTTTTATGCATCAAAGCCTTTAAAGAAATATTCTCAAAGTAAATCAGGAAAAGAAAAAGGAAGACTGATGATAGAAAAGATGCATCTACATCAGCAGCAAAGTCTTCAACAAACAACAACCAAGCAGAGCCCTTACTGTGATTCTGGATATCTGAAAACAAAAAGCAGCATTTGCAGCTTTTAGTTTAAGTTTCAAGCTACTTGGGAAGCACCTAACACCTGCAATATCTGCCAACAAGACTTGGAAGAACTACATCCAGATGTAGTAGAGGAGATGGATCTTCAATGGCAAATGGCAATGATTGCTTATAGAGCCAAACAATACTTGAGAAGAAACAAAAATTTGGCTGCAGCAAGCAAAACATCAAAGATTGGTGTTGATAAGTCAAAGGTAAGATGTTTCAAATGCAATCTCTATGGGCACTTCTTCAAGAGAATGTAATCAACAATCAAATCCTAACATGAGAATAGCGCAAACATCAAGCCTCATCAGCATCAATCTCATCAAACAACAACATCTCAGAGATCTTATAGAAAAACCACAGCTAACCAACTCATCCCCACCAGCCACAAATGCATCAGCAGGACCTAGTAATTCTAAAGAAACTAGGCTGATCATTCTCCAAGATGGAACCTGTGACTGGAGCATGTATGAGAAGGAAGTTTTGGAAGAAAATCAAGCTTTAATGGCCCACATGGAGAACAAAGTTCCACCTATGGCTAGAGAGGTAAGAGATAGATTGTGTTCATCAGTGTGTGTTGAGGAAGTTGAAAGATATAGAGTCCATGCTCAACAACTGGCTGATAAAGTAAAAGAAATAATGATTTTGAATGAATCTCATGTAAGAGAATATAATTATATCAATTCAAAATTAACTCTTTACAAAAAGATTTAGATAAATTTGTTTCAGAAAATTACAGCTTAAAAGCCCAAGTTGAGCATCTGACCACTTCCTTAACTAAATCCATGGCTGATCATGCATCAACTGAAGTGAAACTTCAAAAGTTTCAACTTTCATCTCAGCAATATGAGAAATTATTGAATTCTCATATTGAATCAAAGAACAGGTATGGGTTGGGATATAATGTTGTTGCACCTCCTTTGAATGATAACTATACAACTTTACCTGAATCAATGACAAATAGCTTGTCAAATCATTTTGTGCCATGCACCAAGTTTGAAACAAAATGTACTGAACAAGTTAATAACAATGAATCTGAGGTGAGTGAAACTGAGTCTTCTGAATCAGATAAAATCAAACAAAATGAATCAGAATTTGACTTTGATGGATGTGATGACTTGGATGATTCTGATGAACATGATGATAACTCTGCGGATCAACTGAACATTGGTAAGAATGTTTCAGTTGAAACAATCATTCCCAAAGTACTTGAGCAAACAAAGTTGCCATATCCTCCAAAGCAAAGAAACATGTTGAAGACTATTTGCAAGAGAATAGCTCAGCTAAATGAAGGTCTTCAAGTACTTCATCAGCAACAAAAACCTTCAACTGAAGTGATTGAGAAGTGTACATCTACTGAAGTACACAAATCTTCCTTAGAAACAGAAAAGAAGCAAGTATCAGCAGAACTTCTCCGAAGAAGAAACATCCTTCAGTAGCAGATCTGCGGAAAAACAAATCTACTGAATCAGTAGATGATCTGCGGAAGGCAAAAGAAACAACCAACAAGAAAACAACTCAAAAAGGTGTGAGCTCAAAGCAACAAACTTCAGCTGATAAACATGAACCTTTTGACATCATGTCAGGAAAAGGAAAGGAGTCAGCTTCAGTAAAGTTTGAGAAGGAATTGAAGACTCAAAGACAGCAAAAGAAGAAGAAATTGATTGAGTCTGATAATGAGTCAGAAGAAAAGTATTGCAAATGGTGTGACATGAAAAATCACAACACTGAAGACTGTTACTTCAGCAGCTATTGCTCCATCTGCAATATGAACAATCACATGACTTCAGACTGTTACTTCAACAAACATTGTGCTATTTGTAACAAAAATAACCATTCCACTCAGGAATGTTATTTTAACAAAAAGAACAAGACAAAGAGCACAAAGAAGAAACAACCTGAGAAGGATGAATCAGAATCTCAATCAAGTGAAGATCAAAAAGATTCAAGATTAAAGAAACAACAAAAACAAAAACAAAAGGTGACAAAACCACAAGAGAAATCATCAGTTGATAGTGAACCTTTGAAGAAAAGACAACCTGAACAGAAATCAAAGACTCCTCAACAATCAAAGACACCTCACAAAAAGGTGGATTTGAACAATAAGAAGTCAAATGCTAATGATACTTTCTTTGATAATTTTGAAAAAGGAACTCATGTTTCACATTCAAAATCAAAGGATGATGAAACTTTCAACAATCAAGGATCATCATCAAAGTCAAAACAGCAAACAAAGAAAGAGAAGATCCTTGAGGAAGAGTTTGAAAAATCAGAACAAAATTCCACAAGTTCATCATCAACAGAATCATCCTCACCACAAACAACACACAATGAATCAATTGAATCTAAAATTAATACTGAATCTTCAAGACTCATTCATGAGGAAGTTAAAATTTTATACTCCACAGGATCAACCAAGATCATTAAGACTTGGGTTTCCAAATCTAATTGATTTCTTTAATTGTGCAGGAACAATCTTGGAGAGCTGACAACAAGTGGTATGTTGACAGTGGTTGTTCCAGACATATGACAGGAAACTGTTCTCTCTCCATGACTTCAAACATAAAAATGCTTCTTATGTGGCATTTGGTGGGGATAAGAAGGGAGGTAAAATAGTTGGTGAAGGAATGGTAACTAATGGTGTGCTCAAATTTGAGAAAGTAAATTATTGTGAAAATTTGCAATATAAATTATTGAGTGTGTCTTAAATTTATGATCAAAATTATACCACATCATTTGATAACACTAATTGTTACATTCTTAAGCTAGGTTTTACAGTTCCAGAAGATTGGATCCTTCTTAAAGCATCAAGAAAAGGAAACACATATGTTTTGGATATGAATAATACAGCACTCACAAATAATGAAACATGCCTGCTATCTAAGTCATCAGAAGATGAATCTCAGTTGTGGCATAGAAGGCTTGTTCATTCCAACTTGAAGAACATGAATAAATTGGTGAAAAATGACTTAGTCATTGGATTGCCAAAGAAAGAATTTTCTTGTTCAAACCATTGTCCTTCATGTTATAAAGGAAAACAATATAGAGTGTCACATAAATCCAAAATAATAAATACAAACACTACACCACTCAAATTGCTTCACATGGATCTTTTTGGTCCAACTAATGTGATGAGCATTGGAAAAAGGCAATATTGTTTAGTGGTTGTGGATGATTTCACTAGATTCAAATGGGTCTTTTTCTTAAACAAAAGAGTGAAACATCAGAAATATTAATGGAGTTTGTCACAAAGATTAAGAATCAACTTGATTTAAAAGTTAAAATTTTTAGGAGTGACAATGGGACTGAATTTGTTAATACTGTCTTAGATTCATTTTGCAGGAATAAAGGCATAGCAAGGCAATTCAGTACAGCAAGAACTCCACAACAAAATAGAGTTGCTGAAAGAAGAAACAGAACTCTCATTGAAGCAGCAAGAACAATGCTAGCTGATTCACAATTGCCAATCACCTGTTGGGCTGAAGCAGTGAACACAACATGCAATGTTCAAAACAGGACATTAATTGTCAAAGAACATAATAAAACACCTTATGAACTTTTATTTAAAAAAAACCTTACATAGGATATCTTAGAGCTTTTGGGTTTCATGTATCTGTTTTAAACACAAAAGAACAATTGGGAAAATTTTCAGAGAAAGCCTATGATGGTTTCTTTGTTGGATATTCTTCAACATCTAAATCATATAGGATTTACATTCCACAACAAAACATTATGGAAGAAACTCCTAATGTGTCTTTTGATGAATCCTTATTTCCTAAATCTGTAAAAGGATCATCATGGTTGTTTGATATAGATGCACTCACAAACTCATTTAACTCTGGTTATTTGAATGCTGCAGGTACTGAGGATACATGCTATCCATTTGTTCCTCCAAACATGAATGAAGTGTCATTATCTACTTATCCTCCAAGAATACAAACTTCAAGTATCATGGAACAAGGAACACCAAATAATGTCAATAATACAACACAAGACCAAGCAAATGGATCTACATCCTCAGATGCAAACACTTCATCAGCAGCTGCTGACTCTGCATCCGCAGATGAGTGTCCTACATCCGGAGATGTGAATATTGGATCAGCTGATGTTCCATTCACATCAGTAGATGTTCCACATATTGGAGATGGTCCATTGCATTCCAAAGAGTCATTGTCAGCAAGTCAACAAAATACATCCGTAGATGTTCCTGTAACTCCTGTAAGCACGTAATGTTCAACTCCTGCAAGCACGAAATACATCCGTAGATGTTCCTGTAACTCCTGCGGATGGCACTCACAATGCAGCTGATGTACAAAATGAAAATCATTCAGCTTCCAATGATGATCAATTTGATTCCTTCATAAATTCATCATCTCAGCTGGATATATCTGCATCAATGCATATGACTAACTTGGAATCATCTATTCCAGTTGAGTCCATTCCAACAACAAGAATTCATAAGACTCATCCAATAAACAACATCATTGGAGATCTCAATGAAAGAACCACAAGAAGCCAAGGGGGAGCTGCAAACATCTGTCTTTTCACTTGTTTTCTTTCACAAGTGGTTCCTCCAAACATTACAGCTGCACTAAAAGATAATAGCTGGATTGAAGCCATGCAAGAAGAACTTCAACAATTCAGAAAGCAAAAGGTCTGGAATCTAGTTGATCTTCCTGAAGGCCAACATCCAATTGGCACAAGGTGGTTATTCAAAAATAAACTAGATGACAGAGGTATCGTGTGAGAAACAAAGCTAGGCTGATTGCTCAAGGATATACTCAAGAAGAAGGGATAGACTATGATGAAGTTTTTGCACCAGTTGCAAGAATTGAAGCCATTAGAGTATTCCTAGCCTATGCATCATATAAGAAGTTCACTATTTATCAAATGGATGTGAAGTGTGCCTTTTTATATGGGAAAATTGATGAAGAAGTCTATGTAGCTCAACCTCTAGGTTTTGAAGATCCTGATTACCCACATAGAGTATACAAGCTTGACAAAGCTTTGTATGGTCTTCATCAGGCACCAAGAAAGTGGTATGAAATTATCATCTTTCTTGTTCAAGCATGGATACAAAAGGGGAACTATTGATCAGACTCTCTTTCTCAAACATGAACATCAAGACCTCTTAGTTGTACAAATATATGTAGATGACATTATATTTGGATCAACAAACAAGAGACTATGTGAAAGCTTTGAAGAGTTGATGAAATCTCAGTTTCAAATGAGCTCAATGGGAGAATTAACTTTCTTTCTTGGACTACAAGTTCATCGGAAAACAGATGGCATATTCATCAATCAAGAAAAGTATATTCATCAAATATTGAAGAAGTACAATCTTGCTAACATCTTCATGCAAAACACCTGCTTCAACAATTGACAAAATTGTACCTGATCCTACAGGAAAATCTATTGATCAAAGATTATATAGATCAATGATAGGATCTCTTATGTATTTAACTGCCAGCAGACCTGACATAATGTTTGTTGTATGTGTTTGTGCTAGGTACCAATCAGATCCAAAAGAGTCCCATCTGAATGCTATGAAGAGGATTTTCAGATATCTCAAAGGGAAACCAGCCCTTGGTCTATGGTATCCAAAAGATGGAGACTTCTCTCTCTACTCTTATTCAGACAGTGACTATGGAGGATGCAACAACAATAGAAAATCCACAACTGGTGGATGTCAATTTTTAGGACCAAGACTTGTTTCATGGAAGTGCAAAAAGCAAACAAATGTATCTGTATCCACAGCTGAGGCTGAGTTCATAGCTGCTTCAGCTGGTTGCTCTCAAGTCCTTTGGTTGCAAAACCAATTACTTGATTATGGTTACAATTTCCTTCAAACTCCAATTTATATTGACAATTCAGCTGCTATGTTTATCACTGCTAATCCAGTTCAACATAGTAAAACAAAGCATATTGAAATCATATATCATTTTCTGAGAGATTGCTTAGAAAAAGGTTTAATCAAGTTAGTCAAAGTGGATACAACAAATCAGCTTGCTGATCTATTCACTAAGGCCTTTGATTCGGTTAGATTTAATTTTCTAATTGAGTCTTTGGGCATGATTAACTTAGATTAATCATCATTAACAAAGAAAGCATGTGTCTGTCCTTGTAAATAGTAATAAAAAAAAAAAAAAAAATTCAGAAAAACATACAAAATTCAAAATATTGTCTTTATTTATTGTGTCTCCTATTTCTGCATGACATATGTTTGGGAAATGATAGTACACTGTGCCTTTGCTTGCTTCCTGAGTTCTTAAATTTCTTTAAAAACTGATCAAAAGTTCTTTGATATGTAAGTAGATTCAACTTCAGTGAAGATTATACTTAGAGCATGCTTAACATAATGAAAAGGTGACTGTTTGTGAGAAACTTCATTTTGAGGATTAAGCGAGTAAGTCTTATCCTGATGTGCTCAATTCATTCACCTAAGCACACTATGTAAAACACTTTATAACTTCTATCTTTGCAAATCATATTCCCTCTGTTTTGTGTGAACAAAGACCTGAGTTTATGAACACCATGAGATACATATGTATTCAACTGGTGAAAAGATCATGATCCTCATCATCCCTCTGTTTTGTGTAAACAAAGACCTGGTTAAAGGCACCTCTGTTTTACGTAAGTAAAGACCTGGTGACCTGATGATGATCATATCTAAGCTCTCAAAAGAATCCATAGTGATCAACTGTATATTTACATAAGAGCTTTTGTAGCAAAGCATTTATGAGACAACTCATATGTCTCAAGATAGAATTTATAACTTAATGTACATAGTTTCTAAGTGTGAAAAAGTGATGAATTGACTCACAAATGGAGGACAAACTCTAATGTGAATTGAATGTGGAGCCCATAACAGTTTATCTCTAATAAACATGAAAACATGATAAACAGCATGTCTAGTTGATTCCATACTCTTGTTTGGATTTAAGTGGACAAACATACTTGCAATCAGGACTAGAATCAGGTCACATTTCAACAATCAACTCAATCAGGAAGAAGTTTAGTGTCATAGTATGATCCCATTATATGTGTTTATATGCATGTACATATTTTAATTCAATTTTGTTACTTTTGTTTATTTATTGTGTGTAATCTTTGGACAGTCATGTGCCTTTCATGCTATTTACTTCATAAATTTATGATGAATGCAACACTTTATCATTAATCACAAATTTAGGGGGAGTAGTTAATACATGAAATACATGAAACATAAAAGCTGAATTCAATGATCCAAATTCAAATGAAGGAATTGGAACTTTAGCACTAACTTGGCTAAAGGATACATGAAGTTTTTCAAATTATATTTCGTGTGCACAAATTGTCATGAAAACAAAGTCAACAAGGTCCAATAGCAATAAATGGTTCTATCAGTTGATTAGGACCATACAATCAAAGAAGTTTCAACTTTGCATTTTCAGCATCAGTAGAAGCTACAGTACATTTTCCTGTTCAGTAGATGCTACAGTGCGAAAAAGGAATATGACCATCCGTAGATTGGTAACCTACGGATGTGGTAGTATTTAAAAGTATAATAGTTCCATAGACTGGTAATCTATGGAAATTCAAATTATACTTCATCAAAAATCAGTTTTTAATTCTAAGTCATCCGTAGATGATCTACGGAAGAACTAAAATCTGCGGAAACAATAAAATTGGTAATAAGGATAGGGGGTCCCACCTCATTTAATAAATGAAATTAATATATCTAAGGGAGTATAAATGATGTTTTTGACTTGTCATTTCTATTCACTTTTTCAGAACATCTTTTTCAACCTAGAAAAACGTTTAGATAAACCCCCGTCCAACAATATTCAAAATTACCAATAACCTTTAAACCTTGCTTGATTCTTGATCTCTGTTCATTACAAGTTCAATAATATCTAGGTAAAACATATCATAATCCGAAATTATGAACTGATTGATTCATCATTTCTTTGTCTAAACTCTTCGTATTCTTAGGTGTGATGATTTTGTTCTAACATAATTTTCTTCATTCTTATGAACAGATGGCTAATCATTTAGCAAGAGAGCACAATGTATGTGCATTCTTAAATCCTGACGACCCTGTAGCAGAAGGATGTCGAGATATCATCAGATACCTAAGACGATCTAGGCTTTTCTATGCTTTATCAGCAGAGACTGTGATTCATCAAGCACACATCATTGATTTCTGGAATTCAGCTCGAATAGAGCAAGTTGGAGAATCTAAGGTGATAGGTGCTGAAATCAAGAATGAAAGCATGGGAGTTGATGAACAAACTATCAGAAGGGCACTTAAGCTAGGAGAACAGGAAGTTGGTCATCCGGATGTATTTGAGAATGAGTACATAGAGAAAGTGTTCTATCTGATGGGATATGATGGTGACTTTGACAAGAATGAGATAAAGAAAGGGAGATTGTGCAAGCCATATAGATTCTTATGTCACACATATTTAAAGTGCATCTCTAACAGGAAGTCTGGGCTTGACAGATTCTCAAGGCACATTTCATCTGGCATTATTGGCATTTTTGAGGGAAGGACATACAACTACTCAAAGTACATTTTCAGCTGTCTGTGTGACCACATCAAAGTGCAAAAGGCTGATAAGATGTATATGTTTCCAAGGTTTATGCAACTGATCATCAATGGTGAATTGCCTAGGATAGCAAGAGAAGGTGATGTGTTTGTTCAAGCACATCTGGGGAGATCTGTACTGAATAAGATAAGTGGAAAGTATGAAGGAGAAGATATGCCAATGTTTGCACATGTAGCGGATGCTAATGCCAACATTCCACCAGAACTGGTGTGGGAAGATCAGCAAGATAGTTAATCTACTGATGCTGAGCAAGACTTACCTTCACATTCCCCTCCTCAATCTCCCATACACCACCATCATCAATCTCCACAAATCCAATCACCAGCCAGTCAACACACCCAACCAATCTCTCCAATTCACCCTCAATCACCCATTCATCAACAACCTCTAACTCCACAAAATCTATCTCCTGAGAGTACTCATATAGAACCCATATTAGCTACTCAATCTCAAAACTCAGTACACACTGGTGAGACTGAGTTAGTATCTCAAGCAAGTACCATTCCACTCACAATCACCAGCCCACAAACCCCAGTCATGTCTAACCAAACTGAACCAACATCTCCAATCATTGATCCTCAACAACAACAACAACCTCATCAAGAGAAAAAGATCAAGCAGTTGAGTCTATTTCAAGCTCAGCAAGTATAGCTCCTGCTGTAGGCAATGAGGATGAGATTGCTGGTCAACATCAAGAAGGTGAAGAAGAAGCTAACTATGTTGATGTTATAGCCTATCATGAAGATGACCTGGAAGATGATGATATAGATGTGAGCAAAAGTTATCTGGTTGCTGAGTATAACAAACTTATCATCAAATCAAACAAGAGGTTGGAAAGAATTAGAGAGCTCAAAGGAATGTTAAAAGAAAAAGAGGAGCTGATGAACAAACAAGAATCCAGACTGATCAGATTAAGAGAAGATGCTCAAACCAACAATGAAGTAATTGATGCATTGCATGAGCTGGTTGAAGAACTTAAAGACTCTGTGAAGCATGAGAAGACTGAAAAAGAGAAGCTCATATTGGAAGTTGAACAAGCAAACAACTCTCTCACTGCTCAGTCTATTTTGTTGAAAAGGAAAGATGAACAAATTGATGAGCTCAAGATGAAAATTTGTGCACTTGAATCGAATGCTGCTCCATCAACAAAAATAAAAGAATCTACTGAAGCTTTAAAGCAAATCATTCAGTACTCAAGAAAGAGGAAGTATTTGGGGTATGTAGAGAAAGAGGTGATTAATATTTAAGATTCACTAAAAAGATCAAGGCCTACATCTCCAGAGCACACTCCTTCAGTGGATGTTTCCAATTTAAAGCCTATATCTCATGCTGAAACTAAGAGTGATGCTGAATGGGATGAGCTTACTAAAGATGAGTCTCCCAAAGAACAAAAAGAATCAAAGGCTGATGACCTACTGTCCACTAAAGACATATTGGAAGAGAGGCCTGAATCAACTATGTTTATGACCCTGATCAATCATGGGTTTCCCTATGACATGGTTGAGAGAATGAACATGACAGAAATGAAGGAAGCACTGAAGGAATTTGAGCTAGCAAGCTTCATGATCCCAGATTGCAATTATGAAACATTCATAGCCTTTCAATCAATTCAGAAAACAAAGAAGGAGCTAGGTCACTGTGACACAACAACGCTGAGCAAATACAATATGACTTGTTGGTTACAAAGTCATAACTACAAGATACATGAGCTGAAAGGAAGATCAGTGGCTGAGCTTAGAAGGATGATGGAGCATGTAATGAAGGTGGAATTGGAAACTGGAGTAAAATTCAGAACTGAAGCTCCAAATCCTTCCTATGAACATCAATTAAAAACCCTTGCTGAACCAGTAACAGTTGAAAGCAAAGATCAACATAAAGGGAAAGATAAATTGATCAAAGAACCAAAAGAGGTGATCCCTGGGAAAGTATGACCTCTGGGCACAACTATGAGAGAGATCACTAAAGAAAAGTCTTCTCTAATCCAGTTGTTTGATCATATCACCACTCCCAACTCTGTGGAAGACAACAGGATTATGGCCTAGAAATATGATCAAGAGTGGGATTGTGCAGTCATCAAGAGAGTATCTGGAAGAGTTGAATACTTCCACTTACTTGAATCAATCTTGTTGTTGCCTCATGCTGACATTAAAGACCTTCAAAGTTTGATCATCTCCAACTACCCAATAAGCCCAAGAGGAAGAGATTTCTCTGTATTGGTTGGAAAGTTGAAAACAAAATTTAAGGATGATGTATTCAAGGAAGCAAGAAGGGAAGATGGGGAACACAAGAAAAGATACCAAGGGGAGAGAAGATCAAAATCCAACTCTTCTACACTGGTTGATGATGAATTCATAAGGAGGGTTGGATACTCTAATAGAAAAACAACAACCATAAAAGTCATTGAAGGAAATCAATACACTCTTCCCATAACTGAGTGGGGATATGTGGAGAAGACTAAAGAACTGGTGCTGGTGAGAAATGAAGAAAAGAAGAAAGCAAGGAGTATAAGATTGTTTGATCCAATTGAAATTAAACTTCTGCATCCAAGCTACACTTCATACCTACATGATAAGTTCTTCCCAAAACTCAAAGATGATCAAGCTCAAAATGACCTATACCTGTATTTGCATATCATACAAGTCATTGAGAAACTGCATGTAAAAGCATACAAAAGAAGAAGATATGAGGCTGGACTGTTAAAAGGAGCTAACATCAAGGAAGTATCTGAACTGAGGATGTCAGAACAAGATGAGCTGGAAATAGTCAATAATCAGAGTGTTGTGGAAACTCTCACAACAGAAGAAGACATTTTGGGATTGAACTTTGATGTCACACCCCGAGCCCAGGTAGGGTGGGACGTCACAGACTAGCAACAATATATGGCAGCGGAAACAAACCATCATAAGAGCACAAAAGGAGAGAACATCATATGGCATTATATTTTAAAGAAAAATCAGGCTGGTAGAAGGTCCAGCCTAAGTGCAAGTACATAATTCATCAGTACAAATTATTTCCAACAATAACAAATTCAAATTGTTCAAAATGTTTTAAAAACTAAACAAGCCAATGCCATGGGTCACGGTGCTAGGTCAAGGTCTTCTACATCAGCCAGACCTTCATCACGGGTTACCTGAAACATGCTTAAAAGAAAATTGTGTCAACTAAAAAGTTGGTGAATTCAAGTGCTTAAAGTTTAAAAACAAAAGGATTCAATAGGATCCACATTTTGATTTAAAAGAATCATAGTTTCATTGTTGTAGGGGATCATAATCAACCCTGCACTCAGTCCCGGCTAGCCTCTTCAAAAGTTATGTTGTACCGGTTAATCCCGAAGGAAGAACCGAGCCTCATACAGTGGACCATACCTACCGGATGGTTCATCCTAGTATCTTATAAAAACCTGTCACATGACACGAACGACCCCACAGGATCTCAGTGTGCTACCCTTCCCGTTCATCATGGAAGGACTGTGTGTGGGGGATTCCCCAAGTAGATCTACCCATATAAAACAAGGGTTCACACAAGAATTAATGATCATGATAAACGTAAAAGAAGGTTCTAACATTTCCACAACATATAGCATCATAATATAGCACATAAATAGTTCAGTTTAAACAGAGCATGCTTCATCCCAAAAACAGTAGTAAAAAGGGAACACTAGAACTCACCTTAAGTTTCAAGCAACGGGTTCTTCGAGTACCGGGAAAGTTTCAAGTCTAGCACCCTACCATCAAGATTAAGTGATAAGCCACTAATTCTAAGTTCACACGATGTGGACAAAGTGTGATAAGAAGTTTTTTGTTCAACTAGCTTATATTTACTAAGGCTTGCATTTAAAGTTTCCTTTTATAGAAAGCTAGGGTTTCTTAAGGGGAATTCATGTTTTTACACTGTTAGGTCATTGACACAATTTAGATTAAGTTTATCAAGTTATTACTAGTCCATAGGGTCGATTTATAGAGTTTTGGCAGAATTTACAGTTTAGCCCTTCAAGTTTCAGAATTTACAATTTCTACCCTAAAGTTTGTTTTTTTTTTTACATTTAATGACCATTATGGCCAAATAAAAGATTTTTGGAGTTAAGTAATACATTATTAATAAGTTAAACTCCCAAGTTTTTTCAGATTTTAAATTTGAGTTGGTGAACATATGTTTTAAGTTACCGGTTACGGTAAAACCGAAGGTTTTTAACGGTTAAGTATTAAATCTTATAGTTTTAAGTCTTAAGACTTTAAATATTATTTTAAGGAATTTTAAAAATCTTTATAATCTGACTAAAATGTATTTTCAAGCCCTTTATGTTGAAAGTGTCATTTTTAAGTTTAACCCGTTAAAACGCGTTTTTACCCGAAATTGACCGTTTAAAAACTTGTTTGACCAATATTTCACCATAATTAAGTCTTATAGTTCCTAAATTACTGAAATAACATGGTTTCCATGGATTTTGGTTTTATATCATTATTTCCAAGACTTTCCTCCAAACGTTACCCGGTTAATACCCGTTTTTAACTAAAAATTCCATTTAAAGCATTTTTGACCATTTATTCAAAAGATACGATTTAAATCACTTTATTAACTATATTAGAGCCTGGAATTATTTTTAACATGGTTATACTCTAATTTCTCTTACTTTAAGTCATTTTACCACCTTTCGGGTCCCAAAATAAGCTCAAAATGCCTACAAGTCCATACTTTTATTATTTTCAGCCATTAACGTCATCTTATACACACCTTATAACTCAAAAATTACTGAAATATAGCTCTAACATATGGATTTAACATGTAACCATGAAATAAGCTTGTAGTTGTGAAATTTCATCATTTTAGTCATTTACACGTGTAAAACATCATAGTTTGTATCCATTCATTACTAAATCATTTAGACACTTCCAAAACAGGTTATTAAGAGTTTTATAAAACATTTATAAGCAGGTTACAAGCTTTGATTCGAAGGTTACAAGGCAAAAAGGTTAGATGGTGCAAAAGTCACCCAAAAAGAGGGTTTTCATGGTGTAAATCGAGTTCCACCCATAGAATCACTAACATATCGAGTGAGATACCTTCAAGGATGTTAGAAGCTCCTCAAGAACAAGATGATAGCAGTAAGTTTCTGTTAGAATAAAGAATGTAAGGTCTTTGGTAGATTAAAGAAGGAAAAACACATGACATAGCTTGTTTCTGGTGAGATGAACCTTACTCTTTGTGTGGTTCACGATTTGGAGAGTGTAGAGGGAAAAGAATGATCTGGAGATCTCGAACAAAGGCTGGAGAAGTCGAACCCACAAGAACCGAGCACCCAAAGTTCACAAGATAGTATCTTCTTGCTTGTTTGAAGCTTGGTCGATGATGGTATGATGTTCTTCTTCGAAAACTTGCTGAAATGGTGATGGGAATGCAGTTGTGTGTGTGTGTTCTGGTGAAGGAAACCAAGAGGGAGAGGGAGAGAATGAGTGTGTGTGTGTGTGTGTGTATGTGTGGTTTGCATGAAATGAGAGTGGGTGATAGAGGTGGTGGTGTTTAGTGGAGAAGAGAGGAGAGGACAGGTGGAGAGGGGGGCGGCCGAAGTTGGATTTTAGTGGAGGGTTTGATTTAAATTTTAATTAAAAAAATGGTTATTATGTAGTGTAGTTTTGTAGTGTAGTGTAGTTTTGTAGTGTAGTGTAGTATTTTAGATGGTAAACTCTAGTTAGTTATTAAGCATTAAGCATGCATAGAAGTGTGTTTCAACCGTGAATTATGTGTATATATATACACATTTTAATTGTTTCAACTAAGATTTAATTTTTTGCAATGGTGACTAATTAACTTTCCCGGAACACGAAGTTATTCTATGCTAAGGCTAGACTTAGCTAAATCATTTCAAATGGCACATAAAATAATAAGAATGACCGTAGTAGTAGTAACAAAATAACACTACTACTAATAATAATAATGGTATTAACATTAATATTAATAGTATGGATAATGATGCAGGAGGTTAAAGGTTGGAATTATGACCTAGAGGTTGGTTGTTACATTCTCCCACCGTTTAGGAAATTTCGTCCCGAAATTTTTAGCTTCGATAAACTCCAGAACGAGTGGGTTTGAAGAGGTGTGGATAACTCTTTCTCATCTCATCTTCTCGCTCCCAAGTGAATTCAGGTCCTCGCCTAGAATTCCATCTTACCTTGACCTTGGGTATGCGACTTCGCCTGAGTTTCTTGACCAGCCGGTCGGTGATCTCTATAGGCTCTTCCACGAAGTTCAACTTGTCATTAATCCTTGCTTCTTTCAAAGGTAACTCCATGGTCTTATCTACCATGCACTTCTTCAAATTTGACACATGGAAGGTGTCATATATGTAACTTAACTCTTGAGGTAGCTTTAATTTATACGCCATGGGGCCAATTCTTGCTAGTATCTCAAATGGTCCTATGTATCTAGGGCTTAGCTTTCCTTTCTTTCCAAACCTCACAGTTCCATTCCATGGTGCTACGTTTAGCATTACTCTATCACCCACTTGAAATTCTAAAGGTTTTCGCCTTCTGTCAGCATATTTCTTCTGACGGTCTCTGGCTGCTCTTAAATGCTCCTTGATTTTAAATATTTTGTCGGTGGTCTCCATCACGATGTCGGGTCCCATTACTAGGCTATCACCGATCTCATTCCAACTCAACGGTGATCGGCATTTCCTGCCATATAGGGCCTCATACGGAGCTGCTTTTATAATTACGTGGTAACTATTATTGTAGGAGAACTCTACTAGAGGAAGATGGTTATCCCAGTTCCCACCAAAGTCAATCACGCAAGCCCTTAGCATATCTTCCAAGGTTTGGATGGTTCTTTCACTCTGACCGTCAGTTTGTGGGTGGTATGCAGTGCTTAAATCCAGCAGGTTCCTAAAGCCTGCTGGAGTGACTTCCAGAAACGAGAAGTGAAACGACTATCACGGTCGGAGATGATTGATAGTGACACCCCATGCCTGGTTACTATTTCATCGATGTACAGCTGGGCCAGCTTTGTCAGGTCGTAGTCTTCTCGAATCGGCAAGAAGTGAGCTGATTTAGTTAACCGATCCACTATTACCCAGATAGTATCATGACCTCTGAAAGTTCTGGGTAACTTTGTAACAAAATCCATCGTGACGTTATCCCATTTCCATTTTGGAATTTCAGGCTGTTGTAACGTCCCTGACGGTTTTTGATTTTAGCCTTTACCATGGGCATGTCAGACACTTTCCAACATAAATGGCGATTGATTTCTTGATTCCAGGCCACCAAAAAAGTGCCTTTAGATTTGGTACATTTTGTCGCTTCTGGGGTGAACCGAGTACCTAGATTTGTGGGCTCGTCTAGATCACCTCTCTAATTCCCCCGTACTTTGGTACCCACGTTCTCCCTTCATGTTTATATATACCATCGTTACTCATCTCAAATCGCTTCTCCATCCTGTTAACGATTCACTTGCTAAGTTATCTTCCTTTAGCGCTTGCCTTGTGCTTCTTTTAGTTTCGCGATGAGGTCGGTATACATGCTCATCCTTAATGCACGGACATGGATGGGTTTTTCTCTTTCTTTCCTGCTCAAGGCATCTGGCACTACATTGGCCTTGTCGGGATGGTAGCGAATCTCGCATTCGTAATCATTCAGTAGCTCAAACCATCTTCTCCGACGCCTGTTTAGCATCTTCTGGTCAAGAATGTGTTGCAAACTTCTATGGTCAGTGTAGATAATGCACTTTGTGCCATAGAGATAATGCCTCCATATTTTGAGTGCAAACACCATGGCACCCAATTCTAGATCATGCGTTGTGTAGTTCTTCTCATGATCGTTCAGCAGTCTTGATGCATAATCAATTACCTTGTTGCACTGTATTAGCATGCATCCTAGTCCCTTACGCGAGGCGTCACAATAGACCACAAATCTTCAACTCCTTCTGGGAGGGCGAGGATAGGTGCACTACACAGTTTTTCCTTAAGTGTTTCGAATGCTTCATTCTGCTCTTGTTCCCACAAAAAGTTGTATCTTCTTAGTCAAAGCAGTTAACGGTGGCACAATACGCGAGAAGTCTTGATAAATCTTCTATAGTATCCGGCCAATCCAAGGAACTGCCTTATCTCGGATAGGGTTTCTGGAATTTTCCAGTTCTTAATAGCTCTATCTTTGAAGGGTCCACTTGAATCCCATCTTTATGTACAACATGTCCTAGAAATTGGATCACTCGCATCCAAAATTCGCATTTGGAGAACTGGCATATAGTTGCTCATTCTTGAGCAACTCGAGAATCAACCTAAGGTGCTTCTCATGCTCTTCCTTACTACGAGAGTAGATTAGGATGTCATCGATAAATACGATCACACATTTGTGTAGATATGGGCGGCACACTCAGTTCATGAGATCCATAATGCCGCTGGTGCGTTAGTCAGTCCAAAGGGCATGACCAAGTACTCATAATGTCCATATCTATTTCTAAAGGCTGTTTTGTTATGTCTTCCTCTCTTATCTTTAGTGATGGTACCCTGGTCTTAAATCTATTTGGAAAACTAGCTTGCCCCCTGCAGTTGATCGAAGAGGTCATCGATCTCGGAAGAGGGTAACATTCTTTATTATCAGCTTGTTTAGTTCTCGGGTAATCAATACACATACGTAGGGTTCCATCCTTCTTCTTTACGAATAGTACGGGGCACCCCATGGAGAGAAACACTTGGTGTATAAACCCTTGTCGAGTAGCTCTTGGATTTGTAGCATTAGTTCTTGCATCTCGGGAGGGGCAAGTCGGTACGGGCTTGGCTACTGGTGCAGCACCAGGCAATAGATCTGTTGGACCAAAAGAACCAATGAGCCTGATCAGAAAAACCTTTAAGTCCCACAGACATTACAACAACTGAAGTAGTCTACAACAGCTGAAGACATCAACTGATAACAAGGTCTGAAGACAAAGTCTGAAGTGAAAGAGCTGAAGACAAAGTCTGAAGTGAAAGAACTGAAGAAAAAGTCTGAAGTGAAAGAGCTGAAGACAAAGTCTGAAGTGAAGAGCTGAAGACAAAGTCTGAAGTGAAAGAAAACTGAAGACAAAGTCTGAAGACAAAAGCTGAAGACAAAGACTGAAGACCAAGTTTCAGATGTTGTCACAACAGCTGAAGAAGACCTCTTCAGTAGTGTGATGGTTTCCTTTCAGTAGTTTTATGTTTCTTTGTAATCAGTACTTGTAGTTTCAGTAGTTTTAGTTTCATCTTGTACTTAGCATACTTTGAGATGTTCTCAGTTGTTGTGAACATTCTCAGTAGTTTGCTTACTTTCAGTAGTTTGTAATAATTCTGTTCGATGTCACTATCAAGTGACATCAGCAGACGTCACATTCCTTTATATAAGGAATGTTGACCTAATTGTAAAGGGTGTAGCCCAGAAAAGCTTAGCGAAGCTTTAAGGCCGCCATACCAAAGCATTTTGTGCAAAAAACCCTCTTTCTCTATAACCGTGTACTGTTCCATTGGATATCTATTGTGTTCTTGCTATATGTGTTTAATTCGTGTTCTAATTCCGCTGAAATTCAAATCTAATTGATCAAACTTAGATCACTGATCCTGACAAATGGTATCAGAGCGGGTTAATCATTGATCGGTTTAACAATTGATCATTGAAACTGCTATTTCGATATCTAAAGTTTGATCGAATTAGCATATTTGCAAGAATTGGTTATAGAGATTGATCTTCTGCTGCTTCTGGTTAGTCAATTTGAGTTTCTTCTTGGTTCATATTGAGTTGTTGTGTTTTTGTGCTAAATTTGTTGAAACTTGATTAAATTGGTTGAATCTGAGAATGACTACTCCTTCTAATGACCCTCACAATACTGGCTCCTCAACCAAGCCTCGATGCTGGTTAGGAGTGAGTATAACATATGGCAACGAAGATGCTCCATCACCTGTCTGTTAACAGTTCAGGTTGTTGGACATGTGGTTCACGGTCACATAAGCCTATGGTGAACAATCCGGAGACCAAACCAAATGGTTCCGAAGAAGAAGGAGCAATACTCAGATGAAGATCGTAAACTGTTTGAGATTGATGCTAAAGCCCATGGAATTCTGGCTATGGCCATGCCTAATGAAATCTATTCTGGGCTTATGCATCATGAAACTGCTCATGACCTCTGGAATGCTTTGAAGGAACAATTCGGAGGAACTGATGAGGTCTTAGCAAACAACAGAGAAATCCTCGCCCAACAATATGAGACATTCTCTCATAGGAAAGGTGAGACACTGACTCAACAATTTGAGCGTTTCTCCTGCTTGATCTCTGAGCTGAAAATGGTCAAGCATGAGTATATTAACAGCCAGAGATGAACAACAGATTCCTCAGATCACTGCCTGAGAGATGGGACACATAACACATTGTCCTACGCTCCAGTGCAAATCTGGATAGCCTATCTCTCACCCAACTCCATGGGAAACTGCTTACATTTGAAAGAGAGATAGAGCAGAAAAGGAAACTGGCATCATCAGAAAGCTCACTGATGACTTTGTACCAGGGAACACAGCCTTGGTCGGTCATGAGTCAGAATATGCTGGATCAGAAAGCCATTATGATGAGCATATAGATTTCTCTTCAAACAGTTCTGATCATGCATTTGTTGGTGTTGACAGTCATTCGGGTGTAATAGTGATAATTTATGCTTTATCATGATGATTGATTTGATGGGTATTGCTGATGATGATTTAGAAGAGATGGATATTTTGAGCCAAATGGCCTTGATCAATATCAGATCTCAAAAGTTCTACAAGAGAACTGGTAGGAAATTTCCAGGACTCTCTGGCAAAACCAAAGTTGGTTTTGACAAGAGTAAGTTGAGGTGTCACAAATGCCACAGGCTTGGGCACTTTGCAAGAGAGTGTAGATCAACTGGATCTAATCCTCTGCACCCTTTGTGACCTTTCCAAGCAATAGTTCACAAAACAAAGGGCAACATCCTGCTAGTTCTGGTCATCACTCACAACCTCAATCTCCTGCATATTTTGTCTCTCAGGGTCAATGCCATATCCATATCCCTGCTATTACATGCCACAGCCAAATCCAGTTCAAGTTCCTATAGCACAAACAACCTCAAGCCCTACCTGAGCCTCAACCATCTCCATCACAATCTCAACCTCATCACAGCTTCTTCACACCAGGAGTTGTTGACTGGAGCAGCTTACCAGATGATCTTTTGGTTTCAATGAGCAATTATTTGCTGGTGCTAGTCAACATGGTGGTGAACATCCTTTTGGGAATCTTGCTCTCATGGCCCTGGAGTCTATGAGGGTTCCTGCTCTAATGCATCATCTTCACAGGTAACCCAGGTATCTTCTGAGGCTAAAGCCAAGTTATGTTCTGAATCATGCATAGCTGCCTTTGTCTCTATTAGAGAGGCAAATGTAGCTTTAATCAATCAAAATCTTGAGCTTGAGAAAACTATTTCCAAAAGAAAAGATGAGTATGAGTCTGCTCTTAATGACAAAGATGATAATATTTACAAGCTTAAATGCCAACTAATGATGAAAAGGCTAAGGTAGAGGTCATTCTTGAGAACCACAGAAGTCTCAAAGAGACACTTGCAGCTACCCAAGTTGAGTGTGACCGCTGGGTAACATCTGCAAGGGATTTGAAATGCTTCCAGCAAGCAAACAGCTTCAAATGTGAGTTTGGAATAGGTACAATCATACTGAACCACCTACTGATTTTACTTCAAAATCAATAGTAAATCTGAAGGTGAAAGTAATTTCCAAACATCATCATCATGTGATTCATCCTCAAATGATAATAAAAATTAGAGGATGAAGTCAGTGTTAAGATCTCAGCAAATCAATTGCCTGATGGTTTAAATGCTGATAAACACATGAAGCTGAGCAATTCAGATGTTGTCCCTCAAAGTACTCCAAGTACTGAAGGGCAAGTCACACATCTGAAAAACATTTCAAATCTGCTGAAATAAAAGGATTTAACAACTGCTGAGGAATCTTCATACGGTCTTTCAGGACGGATAGAGAACAGCTGAAGAACAAGTCTTCAGTTGTTACCAATCCTTCAGTACTTAACACAAGTACTGAAAGGAGGAAAGTACTAAAGATCACACCTTCAGTAGTTTCCACTTCAGCAGTTGATCAATCCAAGATGAAGAATAAGCCATGTGAAATATGTGGTAAATTCAATCATCTATCTGATGAATGCTGGTACAAAAGGGTTCCAAACTCAATAGAGATAAGCTCATTAAAGAAGAGATTACTAAAATGAAAAAATGAGTTTGAGACCAAGTTTGTACCACAGTCATCTCAAACTGATAAACCCAAGGTCTCACCAAAATCAAAAAGAAGGATGGGGTTTATCAGAAAAACAGCTGATAGTGTTCCTCATGATAAACACAGACTAAGTCTGTAAATTTCAAGAAGGAGGAAATGGTGGGTCACAGGAACTCATCACAAAAACAAGTACTGGTGTCAAATGAGCTGAAGGCTTTAGCAACAAATCAGACACAACTTGTTATGATGGTTCAGCATTGTTGGGGAGAGTTAACCAACTAGATGCACCTGTGATCAAACCACTGAAAAGGAAATCCAAGCCAAATCTAAGAAATCCATTTCAGCACCATCTCTACCTCATCAGCTGTTAATCATGAGAAACAAGTTATGGTTAAATCTGTTGATGAAACCAGACCCAAACCAAAAAGGTTTGGGTCTCTAAAGCTAACTAGTTTCTTATGATAAATGCAGGGTTCTTCAGCATGCCAAAGGAGCATCTGGTATGTAGACAGTGGAGGATCTATGCATATGACTGGGAGCAGTTCTCTTCTTAATGACTACTCTCAAGGAAAGAAGGATTTGTCTCATTGGAAATGATGCTAAGGGTTACATCATCGGGAAAGGATTTGTGTCAAATGGAGAAATCAGATTTGATGATGTAACCATGTGGAGAATCTCAAGTATAATCTACTGAGTGTCAGTCAGATGTGTGATAAAAGGCATGTTGCACTTTTCACAAGCCAGTACCGGATTATGTCTTCCAAAGTTCTGAGGATGATTGACAAGGTATTGGATGAACATACTCTCCTGAAGGCCAACAGGATAGGAAGAGTATATGCCTTGGATTTGTCAAAGAAGATTGAATTAA